>JARJLE010000047.1:600000-785431 GCA_029289555.1 Mycena latifolia
AAGAGGAAGCCAGCCGCCTTCTTCCACTCCGCCGTCCGCAATTTGACACTCTATACCGATTATGTCGATGACTTGCCGACGATTCTGTCTGCTTGCACCGGCGTGGAAAATCTCTGGACAACGGACACGGAAGGCACTGGTCTTCTACCACTATTCGCGAGGTTGCGGCTCAAGCATTTGCACGGATATGTCCAGGACTTCCTGCGGACTTTCCCTCCTCCCCACCCGTTTTTCTCTAAAATCACCCATGTCGAGCTATTCGGTGCTGTGGAGGATACAATAATTTCGTCGCTGTCTCTGATTGCGCAGCTCACACATCTTGCATTCAATGATTCCGATTTTATCACCATGTGTCCCCGTCTCTTGGAGGCATGTCCAGGTCTCTCTGTGCTTGTTTGTCTCGACGACGATCTCTCCTGGCTACGGAGTGTATATATCCCATACATCGCGGATCTGTCGAAGGATGTGCGCTTTGTGGCTATGACATGCACAGAGTTCTTGCAGGACTGGCAGACGGGTGCCTACACGGGGATAGATTACTGGAGCCGAGCCGAAACCTTGATTGCACAACGTCGAGCTGGGGACATTGATGGTAAGTTTTCATTCAGCCTCAAGTCCACAATCTGTGACAATGTCACCGTCAGCTTCCCATTTCGAGCTCATCGAGGAAAGCCAATGCGACAGCGACGGCGAGGGCAGCATGTAACACCAACCACGATCGCAACAACCTCCCCCATGTATTATGATCCACATCATTGGACTTCTTAATTTCATGAACATTTTGAAAAACTCATTTAGTCCTTGGCCTACACCACTCGCCTTCTGCCCACCAGAATCCGTCCTCCAAGTCATCGGCCACCGGACTTGCTTGCTTTCTCTCAATTCCAGCTGAATAAACCTGCCTGCTTTAACAAGGCCAACTTCCGCGTATATCAGAAATCTACTCAATGATTTGCAGTTGGCGTTTGGTCGGATGTCTGTTCTCATTCTCCCAGTATGCGTGAGCCTCATTTGAAGCTTCACTCTCATGTCTTTTTTGGCGAGAGACTTTTCGACGCGTGCTCCGGCAACTCTGTTGTATGATCCGCACGGCACTTCCCGCGATCCGACCTCTCACCGCCACTGTCCCAATTCGGCCGCACTACTCTGATTCGAGATAAGTGTCTCAGATATTCGTTCTTGTTCACCAGAACAATTAGGGCTAGGGTTTGTTCGTCCAGACGACATACGGTATGACTCGTACCTGATTTCTATCTACCTTTCCTGTCATTCCGATTTATATACATGATTCGACGATACTTGACTTAGGAAAGTTAATTACGGTACCGTGTTCTGTATAAACTACCAGGACATCGTCTACTCAGTTAATCAGAACTCCCTCGCCCTGTTTGGGGTCTGACCGGCATCAGGCCCGCCTCAAATAGGCCGATACCACATCTCAACGTTGCCATGTTTTACCTTTCCTTTTTCGAACACACAACTCCGAGAAAGCAACAGCCGTGCAATTCATCCGACTTGAGGAGCATGTCTCACGGCGTCTCCAGGTACCCGCGACGTCTTTAGACTGACTACCACGGGTAGAAAAAAATCTAGAAGCAATAGAATGCCCTCAGAGGGAATCGAACGCCCCGCTGTCCACTGTAATTGTCCTACGTGCCGAAGTTACTAAATTCCGTGGGTGGTCTCCATGATCAAAGAGAGCTTCATATCCCTCGAAAGCAGCTGAATAACCCCGCCTGCTTTGGAGTTCCCAGGACGCTCTGAATCGTCGACTTACAGACTCGAGCAATGATTCCGACGCAGACTCACTTATATTCAAAAGTGTATTCCTCCCACTACACGTGAACCATCCTGGAAATCTAGATTGTCCAGCGAGCCAAAAAAGAAAAAAAATCTCGTGGAAGTACGCAGTGCCCTCGAGGAAGCGAATCCCCAACCGCTTGACTCGCATGAAGCCATTCACTGTGCGCGGGTGATCTCCATGATCAACAAGGGCTTGCTATCCCTCGAACCTAGCTCAATAAACATGCTTGCGCGGAGGTTGCCAACTTCTTCCATGCATGTTGCCTTGCAGTCAGGTCCAGACACTCTAATACTCAAAAGGCGAGTGTCTCCGCCTACAATTCCGACAGCCTGCGGATTCGAATCTGGATACCAGTGAAGCAGCTGCAGGAAAGAAAAAAAGTTATATCCGCCGCGGCGTTCGAAGTGCCTTCAGCGGGAATCGAACCGCTCTGCCCACTTCAAATTAGGCCACGCGATTTCGTTCTAAGGTCGGTGGGTGATCGCCATGATCAACAAAGGCTTCATATCCTCGAACCTGACTGAATAAATTGGGCTTGTGTCCGACCTCCAACTCAGCGTCCAAAATGCATCCGGATGACCGCGAGGCCAAATAATCAGTCGCAGATAAGTGCCCTCGGGCGGAGTTGAACCCCCCACGGCCCAGCGTGTCCGCGCGGATTGGAGACACAAATGCTGTAGGTGATCCAATGATCGACGAGGGCTTCCTATCCCTCGAAACTAGCTCCATTACTAGTGCTGCGTCCAAGCTCCCGATGAGTCTCCACGCCCCACTAGCTCATTGCCAATTTATGGCTCCTGCAACCTGGATCTTCTTCTTGAGTGCTTTCTCCATGTAAATCCAACCAGCCGGATAATCCAGCGAGTTTTTTTAATGAAAAAGCACTGGCTCAAAGGCGCAGCGCCCTCGGGGGGAATCTAACCCTCGCTGCCAGCTTACACATTACTCTCCCTGCGACCCAACTGCCGTGGAGGGTCTCCAAGATCAACGAGGGCTTCCTATACCAGAACACAGCTGAATAAATATGCCTGCTCTCGGGCAAGCTTCTCGCTCGGTCTTCGTCCATGCACCTTAACTTACATACAGAACCTGTAATACGCAAAGGCGTGTTCTCCACACACTTCAACCACCCTGTGAATTCGAATCTGGATACCCGCGGGGCAGCAGAAAAAATTCACATATCTGCGAGGGGCCCTCGGGGGGAATCGAATCCCGCTGGCCACTTGACTGGTCGAGGTGTTTAATATGGGTGGGTGATCACCAGCATCAGCGAGAGCTCTTGCGAGGGCTTTACATACCTCGGATCTAGCTAAATAAACCCCGCTTGCCATCCCAAGGTAACCGCGGAAGAAGGAGGTTGTGAAATGATGCGCGGGTTCGCCTTCTTGCAGCGCGCGCTAGCGTCCATGTTGGTGGTTTCGAAGAGGGTTGAGGCTGTGCCTGTTATTTGCTGTTCAGGTTCATCAGGAAAACCCTCCTTTGGTAATTCGGCCAGATTACCCCGAAATCTGACCAAATTACCGTCGATTACCACCATTACCACCGTTTACCGTGATTACCTCTTTACAACAGTCCCCAGAAATTCGATCAGATTACCGGCGGCCAACAGTCACGGACTGTGACTGACGCAGTTACTACCGTCATCTGCACTCTTCCCTTTTCGCCCGTCCTTGCCCTAGCTTCTGGCAGTGAATCCGTGGCACTATAAACGACAAACCCAAATGGATCCTTCTTCTCCACCAGCCTTTCCCCCCGAGCTGGAGCGGCAGATCTTCGAAATCTGCGCGCTCTCTCGACCCGTCGCGATTCCGAGGCTTATGTTGGTCGCATGGCGTGTGAAACAGTGGTTCGTAATCCCTGTCTGTTTGTGAAGCAACCAAAAAGTAACTTTCCTTAAAGGGTGGAACCCCTGTTCTATCGCACCCTTACAATAGCCTCCGAAGACGAAGATGGCCTGAAGATGGTGAAAGGCTTTCCCGTCTTTCCCACTGAGGTCATCTTCTCCGCCATAAAAACACGGCCAGCCACTTTCTTTCGCGATTCCGTTCGTAATTTGTTGCTCCACGATGATTTGGCGGGCGCCTTCACCGCGATTTTGTCTGTCTGCACCGGCGTGGAAAATCTCTGGCTCACCAGTGTCGAGGACGATTTATCGGTCTTGGCATCCTTACCGCTCAAACATCTGTACGCCATCTTGGACCCAATTTTCCGGATTTTCCCTCCCACCCATCCTGTTTTTTCCCGCCTCACACATCTCGAGTTATTTGATTCCGCGGTCGATACGACAATTTGGTCATCTCGGCTCCCTCTCATCCCGCAGCTGACACATTTGGCATTCAATGATCCTGCTTTACTTGACATATGCCCCCATCTTCTGCAGACGTGCACAACCCTCTCTGTGCTTGTCTGCTACGATCCATGGCGCAGTTTTAGGTCTGGGTCCACAGTGGCTCGAGCTCTTTCGAGTGATGTCCGTTTCGTGGTCATGAACTTCCCCGATTTTCTCTTGGATTGGCGGCTGGGCGCCCACACGGGGCTGGATTACTGGTCCCGAGCCGAAAGCTTTATCGCAAAACGTCGATCAGGGGAGATTAATGGTATGTTTTCATTCGGCCGCCGATACATACATCTAACATAACACTACCGTCAGCTTCGGAATGCAAACTCTTCGAGGACGAAAGCGAAAGCGAAAGCGAAGTCGAAGACAGCACGTAGCCCCAATCACGATTGCGGCAACATGATCCACATCATTCCACGTCTTCCCAATTCCATGAATATTTTTAATAATAACTCATTTAGTCCTCGGCCTACACCACTCACCTTCAACCCGCCGAATCCCTCCTCCAAGTCATGGGCCACAGGACTGCACAAACAGTTTCTCGTCCGTTTCTGCCACCATTTGTATCAGCTCCTGGCAGCAGTACCCTGGAGCGTTTCTTCGTCCTCGGGCTCTTATATTTCATCCTGAGCGACATGCGGAGTTCTCAGCCCCGTGCAAGGAAAAACATGCCAACGAAGCGAAACGAAATGGGGAATATGAGCGCCTCCGTCGACCTTTTGATCCATTTGTGCAACAGTACAGGCCGTCGCTCGTCAAAGTTCTTTATCCTTGGTGGTTCCAGATCGAGCCGAGTCAAGGCGGTGCGGCCACTTACTTTGTTTCATGAATATAAGCATTGACACCCCTTTAGTTGGTGTACGTACGGCTTTCCACGTCGGATATCCACGAATGCGATGGGATACTCGGCTAAGCAGGCTTGGCGGTTAAAAACGACTTTTAAAGTTATGTATATCCTCGCCTGCCTGTGGTCTACGCGCCTCATCTTAATTTGGGTTTCTACAACCTTGGGCATGCACTCTTCTTCGCTCCTCCTCGCTCTTACGTGGGTATTTGCCCTCATTCAGGATGTGCGCTCTAACGTCGTCTTCGCTCATTATATGGTACGCCTCTCCTTGGTCCAACCTTTCCCGCTAGATCGTAATGTCCAACGCGCTTAATAAATCGGTTCTGTCACTGCAGACCATGTGAAAATAGACATAGACCAGGCTCAAGCCGCCGGAATCCAAGGCTTTTCGCTGAACATCACGGATCCGCGTAAAGACTTCGTAGCAAGCACCCTCGCTTACATGTTTGCCTATGCACCCACCGTCGGTTTCCATCTTCGTATCAGCATGGATATCTGGGCCTCGGGCGACGCGACGGGAGGCCACCCAGAACTCTACGACAACCTTTTAGCACAGTACATGCACTCCTCCGGCTACTTCACCATGAACAATCTGCTCTATGTCACGACGTTCAGTGACGGTGGCATCCTTTGTACAAGGTGAAAAGTGCTGCATCCCGTAATAAAATATATAGAGCATCCATGTCTAACCTCTCTAATAGCGCATTCCTCGATGAACGAGTCCGCAACGAACAAAGTACGAGTCAGAATGCAAACGAACGGTCTACTTCCCACCAGTTGTCCCCATCCCCATCGTGGTCTTGAACGAATCATATATCCACCACTGCAACCCGGTCAACGTACCTGTGCGAGAATCAGCTGTACTGCCGCCCGATGCTACAACAGGGAGAACACGCACCAAGCATGAAGATACGGGTGCCGAGCCCCGTGGTCGCGAGGCGCGCCAGCCCGACCTCGGAGATGATCTTGCTCGCGGACTTGCCTTTGTTCTCGAGCTTGCCTAGCTGCGAGATGAGGGCGTCCGCTGGGTTGGAGACGATGGCCGAGGCGACGCCCGCAGCGTAGCCGGCTCCGAAGGTCACGCCGAGCTGGGTGATCTTGCTGTACGATTCCTTGGGTTCAGTGAGGAGGTGCGTGTAGAAGAGCTGCACGCATTTCTCGAACAGCGCGAATTTCGCCATGGTGTACGGTACCTGGCGCAGCAATTCGAGTGTGAGTAATTTCCTTGAAGAGGGATGACACTCACCTGGCGCGACCACAGCGGGACGAGCGAGCCGAAGGGATAGCGCGTCTCGGCGCGCGTGGCGCTCATCTGCCGCAGCGCGGGGAGGAACGCGACAGGAAACGTCCCGGGCGGGCTCGTCTGGATCTTGACCTTCGTCATCTCAAGCGGGCAGAGGGCAATGTCCGCGAATATCTCCGCCGACGCGGACGCGACGAGCCAGATCGCGGGCTTGTACGTGTCCGTAAGCGCCTCGCCCGCGAGGTTCATGTACGCGTCCTTGAACACCTCGTACAGCCCGAACTTGAACATCCCCTGGAGCGAGTAGCCGACGAGGGTCGGCCCGAAACCCTTGAGGATGCCGGTCGCGCCTTCTTCCTTGAGCAGGGTCTGGATGCCGGACACCACTCCGCGGTATTTTGTGGGATTAACCTGCCCGTGTCAGTACAGTTCTCGGACGTAGGGGCTCTGCTAGGCACCTGCATATTGCATTTGGCAACGTCCACCGGCGTCATGGCAGCGTGCGTTACACCACAAGCGAGAACACCTCCGAGCATGCACTTGGTGTAGTAGTTTAAATCATGAGGAACTGGGCCGAGGAATCTGGGAGTATAATTATCGAGACTTTTTCGACCGTACTGTGGGCTCACCGAGCATCCCAAGGCGGAGGAGGGGAGAGGCCAGTCATCCCGGGGTCCGTTTATCGATGAGGGGGATACTGTGGAAGGTTGTAGGGCGAGGCCAGAGGACACAGAGCGGGATGCCACGATGGGTAAGTAACGCGAAGGACTGTCGGTAGGTAGGTAGGTAGGTAGGTAGGTAGGTAGGTAGGATTACACGGCACATCCAGGTATGCCTTTGACATCGGCGTAGGTCATAATAAGCCGAGCGCTGACGAACCCCCGTGCCGAAAGGATGTGATGCGGGCATGATAGCCTACTTAGACGACGCGGAGCAAACCGGAAAGTTTCCTTGACAGTGCGGACAATCATGCATTAATCATGCCGCAACGCAAAAGGCGGTGGGGCCGCGTTGAGGACCACTGCAAGAGTTCGGAACGGATGCCAGTTTGAGGCGATTTTGGCCAAAATGATCCGATCCGGCCACTTGGATCTACTGTTTCAACTGGAACACCACACAGGTTGCGGCTTAACATTGAAAGTCAGCATTCCCAAGCCATAATGCTGCATGCTCAACCAGCAAAGCAATGATTGACTTTTACCTCCCGAGCGGCGAATGTGACTATCCATATGGCCATAGTATCTGACCGATTCCGAGTCAGGGCCGACGGAATATTTTGTCATTTTACGTCCGTTAGCCCAACGCCGAGCCGTGGCGAGCCGAACCATTTTCAGTCTCAAAGACCCCTGTATCTGAGGCTGTGCCTTTGTTTACGTAGAATTGCGTGAGTGCCAGTGGCGGTGTGTGACTCAGCTTCTGAATTGCCCGGCGCGGCGTGCGCTCCTGCCTTGCTGATCGACTCCGAGGAATTCGCATAGAGATCGTGGGCCTGAAGACCAAATCATCTGAAACACCATGGAGTTTTCTCCGCCAGCCTTCCCTCTCGAGCTGGAGAGACACATTTTCGAAATCTGCGCGCTCTCTCGACCCGTCTTGATCCCCAGACTCATGTTGGTTGCCTGGCGCGTCAAAGAGTGGTGCGTATCTCTCTCCTGGCATCTCCCGCCCTACCCTGATTACTCTACACTCAGGGTCGAGCCACTGCTATACCGTACCATCACAATTGATGACTACGCAGTCGAAGGCGACCAAAACTATCCCCTCTTCACCTCTGCAATCATACGGTCAGCGATGGAAAAGAAGCCCAAAAGTTTTTTCTGCGATGCTGTCCGCAACTTGAATATCTCCCGGACCGATGCGGAGACTCAGTCGGCAGTTTTGTCTGCTTGCACCAACGTGCAAAACCTCTGGGTTGCGCGCCTCAAGGATGACATTGTATCGTCATTGGGATCCTGCCCATTCCTACACCTATACACCGACCTGGATCCATTCCTCCGGACATTCTCTCCCGCTCATGCCGTTTTCTCTCAAATAACCCACATTGAGTTATTTGAGTGGGGGAATGATACGACAATTTGGTTATCCCGGCTTCCTCTCATCCCACAGCTCACCCACCTCTCATGGACCGATGCTGGTGTAATCCCCATATTTTCCCGTCTTCTGGAGACGTGCAAATCTCTCTCCGTGCTTGTCTATCTCAGCAAATGGGACGAGGAGGTCTATGAGACATACACACCAGCTCTCGCCAAGGATGGCCGGTTCGTGGCCATACCCCACGGACATGTCCAGACTAGTTTTCTCCGAGACTGGCAGAGGGGTATCCACACTGAGTTGGATTACTGGGGCCGCGCTGAAAGTTTTATTGCGAAACGGCGATCTGGGGAGATTGATGGTGAGCTTTCATTTAGTGTCCATTGCAGGTGGGATCTGACACAACGCACTGGTAGCACTGCGAATCGAGATGCTCGCAGACGAATGCCAAAACTTATAAGCTACTGTTCAATGTATCACCCATGCCGATTTCTAGGGTCTTTCTTGAACCTGCATTCTCAGCCGCGTCTGACGAACGAAGTGAAAATTCGTATTGCCTTCAATAGGTACTGTGCATATTAATGACAATGGGATCGACGCATCGGGACATAACGCCCGAAAGGAATATAGTTTGCTACGCGAGCTAGCGTAGTAAGCGCTCGCAGACTATCCGGCTATCCGCACCCATTCCGCCCCTCACTAAATCCTTGGTTGGGGCACTCCCATGTACCGGTGGTTGTATTTGGGAGGTCTTATCGTTCGAACCAACCCAGACAATTCCCGCCACATCAGCCGAGCAGCCCCATGCACCGGATGCTGTGTGAGTTAATGTACTTCTTTGCACCAATTTTACAATAATCACTACGCTTGAAATAATAGAGCAAAAGTACATCGGTTCGTAGCTAAGCAGACCCTCTCCTGGACAGTGACTAGCAAGGGAATAATCCGGTCTCCTTGGACCACACACAGTGTATGTTCGACGTGACAGGGAAATTGGGAAGGCCGCTGGAAATTGCATTGGATATTTTCGAAACCCATAATTGGGAACGTTCAAACCCACAGGAAGGTTTGAGTCAAGGAATTGAACTATTGCTGCAATGACCCTGAGCCCAACGCGATGCTGGCAGCTAGAATTTAGTTTTCTGCTGTGTCCTCAATATTCAACGAGTAGGGCGTGCATCTGAGGCTGTGCCGGTTTGTCGGAGCTTGACGACGAGGCAGCTGGTGGAAATTAGAGAGCTTGCGCAAAAGCCGCACGAGCCGCACGCGGCTTTTGTGCATTGCGCAAAGCCGCGGGTCTTTCTTTGCTGTTTTTAATTCTTGTCTTGCTAAATACCATTCAATGCCCCTTAAATCCCATATTCCACTCCTGAGAGTGCTATTTGTTGGATGTGCAACTGTGGGAGGCCGCATTTATCACGCATCACAAAGGCATCATTCGAGCTCCACTTTCTTTTCCCACTCTCATGTCTGCCACGCAGCAGAGGCAATGCCGAGGATGTTCCCTCTCCCCACAGCACCTCTCCTTCGCCTCAGGTAAGCTTACATTGATTGACACCTCTCACATTTCAAATTTGCCGTGTGGCTTTGCGCAATGCAAAAATGCCGCATGCGGCTCGTGCGGCTTTTGCGCAAGCTCTCTATTGAACACATCTCAAACACATACTTCGCCGGAATGCAACGATTTATAGAATAATTGACCCTAACAACGGCGTTACAACGCGCGGGACGGGATCTGCCAGTGAGGAAGGTGATTCGAGGCTTTTCTAGTCATCTACTAGGCACTCGAGATCATTGTGTTCTTGCACTGCATATCGAAGCTATAATTCGGAGAATCCATACTCAGGTCTCCACGAATGTAAATTAAGATGGAAGAGACCAAGAAGAGACGAACACAACCGCGGCTCCGCGGCTAAGCTTTCGCCTATCACTCAGTTGTGTCGGCCCGAGACGCCGGTCCAAATCCAGCCTCATCACTGCCACAATCGCTCAACTGCGCAATCCCCTTTGCCACGTAACCTCCACCACCTCAGCTTCTCGACCGCAAGGAAGGAACGACTGCTCATAGAACATGGATCTGGTTCAACAGCTCCACTTGCATGACCCTTATTTTCCCCCGGAATTGGAGCGCGAGATCTTCGAAACTGCCGCCATTCTGTATCCCACAACACTGCCAAAACTCCTGCGGGTTGCACGCCGAGTGCTCAGTTGGTAAGCCCTCTCCGCTGGGGCATGACGTACTTCCTTGAATATCATCGTAGGCTTGAACCTATGCTGTACAATATGATCCAAATTATGGGACTAGAGAAGAAGCGTGAGAGCCACATCGCACTCCTGCGCGTCATCGACATGAAACCCGACTTCTTCCCGCATGCCGTTCGGCATATGTACCTCTTTCCGGTCCACTGGTCATTTTTTTGCGCACCACCCTCGAAAGACGCATGGACGGACCTCGAGCTTCACAAAGTGCTGCGCGCTTGTGCGAGCGTTGTTGACATTGTCGTCATCGGCAACCCAACAACTCCCTTACTGCTGCCGATGTTGGAGATGAGGCCTAAGCGCCTGGCCATGTTTTTCGGTGCCCAAGATCGCGGAATTGACCTCTCGCTCCCCTTCTTCCGAAACATCAGCCACTTTCTGTTCAGCGATTGCGACGAGCAAGACACGGACCTCGACCTGGATTCCTCCCAATTTCGCAATTTGTGTCGACTTCCCGTCCTTACCCATGTTGCCCTCACGCTTAAACATATCGCCACTTCAGCCCAGATGTTGAGCGTAATTTTGTCCGATTTTCCGCATCTTCAAGCCCTTCTCATTTTATCGGGCAACGAGTCGACGGCCAGGGCACTTGCGGAGGACGTCACCCTCAACGACCAACGAATTGTAATCATGAGTGGCGAAACTCTTAACGAGGACTGGTACTATGGCACTCAAGGCCGCCCAGATATATGGGCTCGCGCGGACGCATTTATCTCGGGTAAACGAAAGGGAGAAATCTCCCGTGAGTTTTAGCCCTTCCTGCGTTTTTTTCTGGCTCGACATATTATTTGCAGGCTCTCGTTATTACTTGGAGTCGCTAGACACACCTGCTCCTGCAACGCAGGTCTCCGCCGATAGACCCACAACCGCTCAGCCGGCGAGCATCGTGACCCCTCCTGTCCTCCGAGTCACGGCGAAATTGGAGAAAGAGTTATTTGATTACGCTGCGCTCCTTCATCCCGAAATGATCCCAACGCTTCTTCGGGTTGCTCGTCGCGTGCGAGACTGGCAAGTTTTGCTCTCGAGTCGGCGTTTTATCTCGTTGACCTTTCTCTGCAGGATTGAACCCCTGCTCTACGTGCAGATCTTGATCACTACACACACGCCGCGAAATAAAGCAGACCTCGTTATCCAACGAGCGATACAGTCGAAACCAGCGCAGTTTTTCGCAGACGCCGTCCGTCAGGTGGTCCTCAAAACGCTGCCATGGGATGATCCTGACTCTGGTGAAACCTGGTCCGATGCTGAGCTGTCAAAAGCGCTGGCTTTGTGCACTGGCGCCACCAGTGTAGTCCTAATTGGCGACCTCTTCGAGCCGCGACTGGTCCCAATGCTCGCGTTTATGCAACCAACGCACTTACGCGTCGCCGCCGATGTGTTCGCCCCTGGCAATTCCAATCCTCCCCGTTTCAATCTACCCTTCTTGCAACGCGTCAGCCACGTACATCTATTCGAGACGGACGTGCACCTATTTGACTCTGACGCAAGCGTCTCGGCGAATTGGGAATATTGGTCCCACCTATCTCGATTGCCCGCTCTTACACATCTCGTCATTCCGTGCCAGACGGACATCATACCGACCATATTATCCGATCTGCCGAATCTCCAGACTCTTATCCTGGTGGCAGACATATTTGTGGACGGCGATTGGATATCTCGCCATCTTCCTGTGCTCGATCAACGCATTGTCGTCGTTCAGGCGACCTCGGATTTCGATCCACAATGTAGCGTCGATTTCTGGGAGCGCGCCGATAGCTTCATGGTTCAAAAGCGGAGAGGGGTGATTCAAGGCGAGTCCCGTTCCCCTAAGCGATGATGAATTCTGACCGGGTCGTCTCTTAGCTTCCTGTTATTATTTGGATTCTACATAGGTGTAATATTTTTCAGTTACTTCAATCCTTGACTTTTCTTGAGACTTGCAAAACACAACCCTGTATTGAATTTCCCTTCACCTCGTGGTCGATTCCTTTTTGAAACTCTAGGGACCGCCTGCGCTCAACTTGTTCAGAAAACTGTTAACCCGGAAGCTACCGGTGGCAGTGTTTTGCCTGCCATGTCGTAACTTTGTGACGCACAACACTTGTGCTCGACCATCCGTGGTCTGATTCCGCTCCATCCTTGACTCGCATCGTGTGGCCCAGAAAACCAAATCCCCTGAAATACAATGGAGCCTTCTCTGCCAGCCCTCCCTCTCGAACTAGAGAGACACATTTTCGAAGTCTGCGCACTCTCTCGACCTGTCTTCATCCCAAGACTTATGCTAGTTGGCTGGCGCGTCAAACAATGGTACATGGTATATCCGCTCCCTGGGTCTCCCGCTCTACAATAATTACTCTCCGCTCAGGGTCGAGCCACTGCTTTCCCGCACCATCACAATTAATGACGCCTCCTGGGGCGTCGAACACATCAACAACTATCCCCTCTTTACTTCTGCAATCGTGTTGTCGGCGTTGGAAAGAAATCCCGCACCTTTCTTCCGCGATGCTGTCCGTAGTCTGTATCTGACCATGGTAGATGCGAAGGCTCTGTCGACGATTTTGTCTGTTTGCACCAACGTGCAAAACCTCTGGGCTGGGCGCCTGGAGGACGACACGGTACTGGTAGTGGCATCCTTCCCTCTCCAGTATCTCTACACCGATTTGGACCCATTCTTCCGGACATTCTTTCTCGATCATGCTGTTTTCTCTCAAATAACCCACGTTGAGTTATTTCAGTGAGGGAATGATATGAAAATTTGGCTGTCCCGGCTTCCTCTGATCCCACATCTCACCCACCTCTCATGGACGAATTTAGATGCAGTCCCCTTATTTTCCCCTCTTCTGGAGACATGCACATCTCTCTGTGCTCGCGTACCTCGCGGCATGGGACGAGGAGTTGGATAGGACATACACGCCAGCTCTCTCCAAGGAGTCGGTTCGTGGCCATGCCCTACGCTCCCTCTGTGATGGCAGATGGGCATTCACACTGGATTGGATTGCTGGAGCCGAGCTGAAAGTTTCATTGCGAAACGGCGATCCGGGGAGATCGATGGTGAGTTTGCCATGATAGACCCAATCTCACCTAACGCACTGGCAGCATTGCGAATCGAAATGACCATAGACGAATGGATCGAATGCGTCGCATTGTAAGTAAGTAAGTGAAGTCCTTCAATGTATTTCCATGCAATTTTTTCCGACAGTTCTTGAACCTGTATTCCCACTTGCCTCTGCCGAACGAAGTGAAATTCTGATTGTCTTCGACAGGCACTGAACGGTTTAAACACCGTAAGATCGGCATAGCACGCCTAAAACGCGTATAATTTGCTGCATCTAGCCCAGTAGTTATGCAGCGGGCTCCCACTCCCTTCCGTATTCTACTCACCGCTTACCCGGCAAACACCCCAGCCGCTCCAACCATACTGTTTCTGCACGGAGTCCCCTCCTCGTCGTATCAGTATCGCCCGGTTAACTAGCTTTCTTCTGAGGTGGAGCACCGATAGCTCTCTCCAACGGCATACTATAGTACTCCTCGGAGTCTTCCGCCGGCTCGGGATAAACCCAATTGCTCCACAGCGTGAACCGGATGTCGGACAACAAGTCAGCGTGCACAGTCGTCAACCAAGGGTCGCCGACAAACGCGAGTAGCTGCTCCTCGTCAGGAGCACCGAGCATCCCGCCCGCGATGCGGTCCAGGTCCTCCCTCATCCTCTCGGGGCCTCCGGACAAAAGCACTTCTAAGCTTTTAATCCCCATGTGCATCACGGAAGAAATGTACGATTTGCGCGACGATGGGGATCCGGACTCGAGGGATGGTGATGTCTGCAGTGAATGTTCCACAAACCAGAGTTGAGCAATTAGTTCTGGGCCACCCGCATGCTCAATGTGTCGTCGTTACTGTGTGCATGGTCTACCATGAATTGTGGCCTGTCAATTCCCAGGTAGGCGAAACTGTTCTCATCGGGCACGCAATAAACCAGCCACTTGTATCTAGTTATGCTGCTCAGTGGTTTGTATTGGGGAAGCGGGAGATAGACGAGCTCCAGGGAGTGGTGGAACAGTCCGCCGTAGATGACCCATGACAAGAGCGTCGTTTCGGGGTCGTTGCATTCGGTAGCGGGCAGGCAGCTCTCAGGGCCCGCCGCCAGGGCGAGGCGTCGATTAAGTGGATTGAGAACGTCACATTTGAACGTGTACAATCTCCGATTGTCGGCCATCCGGAGCTCTGCGACGCGATGTCGCAAAAGTCCGATTTGAGTTATAGGCCCGTATAACTGAGTACAAGGCCGTATAACCCTGTAAGATTTTTCGGGGGTCTATAAGGCTCGAAAAGAGACTATTTTCACTTCTAAGTATTTACGACACTTATAGTACTTACAAGTGCTTAGCGCCGGTTATTCAAGCTTATAAGCGATGTCCCTCGAACCGATCAAATATGGCGCGCTCCCCTGGCCCCCTCCACCCTTGTCGGCAATTGCTGGTGCACTCGAGGAAAGGATAGCAGGCTTTATTTCAAAATGTACACTACAAACACGAGAGCTAACGAAATAATATCCTGGACGTACCCTGCACATGCCGCATGAGCTGGCAAGAGTCAGTAAATTGACAGAGGTGATGCAAGAGGAGGCTTACCGTAGTCAAGTTATTACATGGCATGACGCAGAAGGGACTCAGGAGGAGCAAGTACAGTCAAGAGAGGAACACGCACGATGCACATCTGTTCCGTGCGCGAACGAGCTTCGCGAAAGTTATTAGGCCGTGGTTGTGGGTCCTCAGCGTTGTGGGCGAAGATGCGGGTGTGGGCGGCCAACGGAAAGCGCTCAGGTGGTCTGTCGATATCGATGTACGTGCAGTGGGACCGCGGCGAGCTTTGGAGGTGCGGCCGAGCATGGTGCTGGCTCGAACCAGAGGGTTTAGAGTGGGAGGAGGCAGGGGAAGGTGGTGGTTGGAGGAAGAGAGCGGTGGAGTCGTGGAGTAAAGTGCTGCGGAATATATATAGACGGTGACATCATTGTACTCCACACTTGCCCAAATCTGGCCAACAGCGCTCTCGTCCATCGTCCTCGCGGTGCTGTACATCCCCCAGCACTCGATGCCTGCACTACGCCGATCCGACTCAGACACAACACATGTCTCCGACTCCGAGCCCGAGAGAAGCTGCTCGAATACGAGCACGAGCACGGAAACGAGGACAGAAACTTCGACTTGATCGATCCGGCGCAACCTCACCTTGCTCTCGAGACTGTCGCCGGAGACCACCCTTCTCAGATTGCTCAAACACCCATCAATCCCGAGGGTCAACAACGGCTGGCTCACATTTTGTTACCGAAGCACGACTCATGCACCTTGAGAGTGAGATCACACAAATGCGCGCGCAGCTTGGTGCCGCGCTTGAAGGTGCGTAATAAAGACATTCTCTTCTAAGTCTCTCTGACTCCTAAATCATCCCGCTATTCCCCCATCGCCTCCGGCGCTCACCACGAGCGGTCGATGGCGGACAAATCAATTGGTACTGAATTTCCCGCCGCCGCCGCCGCCAGTTCTTTCGACCAGGCTGTACAGGACGAGGTGGGGAGGCAGACCGATATTCGACCCTTCCAATGCATCTACCTCCACTACACATCCCTCGAGAACTGGACGGACTGTTGCGACGTCTTGCGATGCAATCCCTCCTTCCAGGTTAATCATGAGGAACGCTTGGATTGTGTGGTAATCAACATGGATGATGATCCACTGACCTTCGGGAGGCTTTTATTCTTGTTCCAGTGTCGTCTCCCTTCCGGGAGAACCGAGGACATCACATTGGTACGACTGTTCAAGAAATCTAGCTGGCGGCCGAAGACTCTGGAAGAACTGCCGAATTCTTGAAGACAGTTGTACTATCTTCATATTGCCTATATTGCCTCGTTATCTTGTGCGCGGTGCTCACACGGTGAATTGTTTAGGGTGCAACAAGGCAGATCACACATTTTATCTGGATGATGTAGCTGACTTTGACTGGTTTTTACGAGCTGGAAATTGAATACATCATGCTGTTCCTGATTTTACAATGTTCGAGTGCCGCTGAGAGCCTTTAGAATTCAAAAATGCGGCCAGGAGGCCGGGGGACTTATAGGTGCTTATAAGTACTTATAAACCGGCTGTAAGATATATGTAACTCGCTTATAACTCTGTAAGCCTCGCTAAGCCCTTATAACCCAAAAGGGACTTTTGCGACAGAAGCGCCAGCTCCAGGAGCTTGGCCACACCACCCTGTATGGCCTCCTTCAGCAGATAGCGGTGCTCGTCATCTTTGACTGCCCAGTCTGCGACCTGTCGCGCTGTAGCAGCAATGAGGAGATGGGGGTGGGGGCGAAAGAAAACGCGGCCGGAGCTGGCAGCAAGTCGGAGGACGACTGTTGGATCTGGGTCGCCGCAGGTATTATAGAGTGTTCGACATGTTGAGAAAATGGAGTAAAGATCCTCGATGGAAGGCAATATTGTGGAAGAGTTAAGAGCAGGTCTGCGGGAAGGGTATAAAGCGACATGGAGGTTGGGGATGATCAAGAGCTAATACATATACAGTTGCGGACAATCAAACACGACAACTTCCAATGCTAAGAGAACGGCTCGTGGGATTCTGTTTTTTTGTTGATAATAGCACATATAGAATATATTGTGAATTTTCCACGCCGTCAAATTGGGAAAAAAATACATTTTGGTGTCGACTACCCCTCTGAAATTCACCGCCCCCTCAAATCTTATGTAATCAACCTCGGAGTACCCGGAAATTGAAGCTCTCGACGAGGGCTATCGTTTAGTGAATGAAAGAAGAAATTCTCTCGAGCCATTTGTCCATAATTTGAGGTTTGATGGCACTGATGGACAGCACGGTGAAGAAGAAAAGGTTTGTCCTGAGGGGGACAGAGATGTGCCAAGGTCGTGCACGTCTGCGAAGTCTAGTGCTTGAAGAGGGTTTCTTTCTTGGGTTGCAAGAAAGAGGATCTGGGGGTAGAGTAGTCGACAGTTCAACTCAACACGAAAAACTCAGCTAAAAATAGATGCGCGCTCAAACTCGGGGGCTCGCACAGATGAGACTCGGGGGAAAACAAGGTAAGGTCCTAGGTAATAAGCCTAGCGAATTTATACATGAGGGGACGGCTGTTCGCGTACTCTTGCGACACCGGAGCCCGCGAATAATACATGAAACAAGTCAGAAATGTACGTAAAGCGACCATCGTATTGAACAATCCGACAACATTGACGGGCCATGGAGTCTTCTTCTTTACCGGTCTTTCCCCCTGAGCTGGAGAGACAGATTTTCGAGATCCAGGCTCTCGCTCAGCCTGGATCCATCCTACAGCTCATGTTGGTGGCATGGCGCTTCAAGGAATGGCGCGTTGTCACGCCCCTCCGCTTGATTACACTACTGACTCTTCGCTCAGGCTCGAGCCACTGTTGTACCGTACCTTCATAACCGGTCGTAGCGTGTATGCGATGTTCGGCTATCGCTATTTCACCTGCGCAACGCTTTCATCTGCGATAAAAGCCCGGCCAGCCACTTTGTTCCGCGCTCACGTCCGCAATCTGTTTCTCATGCACGATGCTGCCGACGACTTGCAGCCAATTTTGTCAGTTTGCACCAGCGTGGAAAACCTTTGGATCGCAAACATCAAGGATGACGATGTACTGCTCCTGGCATCCTTCCCGCTCAAACGGTTGTCCTCATATTTCGACCCATTCCTCCGGAACTTCCCTCCCGCCCATCCTATTTTCTCCCAAATCACCCATCTCGAGCTCTCTGACATTCCGGCCGACACGACCGTTTGGTTGTCCCGGATTTCTCTCATTCCGCACCTCACCCATCTTGCGTTTCATGATCCTGGCTTTCTCCCCATATGTCCCCCTCTTTTGGAGAAGTGCACATCTCTTTCCGTCCTTATTTGTTTCTGTCCATACGAGGTGGAGTTATATGACGGCGTCGCACTTCTCGAGAGGGATGTCCGTTTTGTGGCCATGTCCTGGGGGCATGCCATTCTGGACTGGCAAATGGGCATCCACACGGGGTTGGATTACTGGAGCGAAGCTAAAGCATATATCGCGAAACGTCGAGCTGGAGAGATTATGGGTACGTGTTCTATGGGATATTGTATGGTCTAACATAGCTCACCGTCGTTAGGTCCACAATTCTGGCTGGTGGAAGACGACGACTAAAAATTACACGCTAGTGTTAGCCCTTGGTGGCGTTGCTCAGACTTTTAACCCCCTTGCAGCGATGAAACAATTCATTGATTATGCGCGCCCTGCAGTCGTCCTCGAGCTTCCAAGTTCGCCCACCGAGATGTTTCGGTAAGCGTGTAGACACTTCCCATAGCACATTCCCACCGTGTTTATCCACCTCCAATCCGTCCCACGTCCTCCTAATAGACTTCAGTAATCCAGGAATTTACTGATATATCTCATGTTTTGCTCATGACGTATGTAATTCAGGAGCACCGATATGTCGATTTACGCCTCCAAGTGGGATCGGTAAGCATTTCGTTCACTTCTAATTGAGAGGGGTGCGTCGCAACGATTAAAATGAGACAGTAGAGAGGTTGCGCAAAAGCCGCAAAAGCCGCATGCGGCTTTTGGTCATTGCGCAAAGCCGCACGGAAAAAAGTGAATTCTGGGGGATATCAGCCAGCTATTCCAATGAAGGGCTACCTGAGAGGGTGGACGGGTACTGTGAGGTGAGAGAGCTTTCTTGGCATTGCCCCTGGCACGTGCTGGACTCGAGAGTCTGAGAAAAGGAAGTGGAGTTCGGGTGATGTTGGAGCGATGCGTCAGAAAGACAGTTTCCCATGTTTGCACATCCCATGCATAATACTTTCAGCAGTGGAATACAAAGCTTAGAGGGACAATGGATGGTATTGAGCATGAAAAGAACCAAGAAAAATCAAGAAAAGTGCGCGGCTCTGCGCAATGGCCAAAAGCCGCATGCGGCTTTTGCGGCTTTTGCGCAACCTCCCTAGTCTTTAGGTGCAGAACTTACCGCTGAACCGTTCGATGCCTTGGAGAATTGGAACCTTAAGTCATTCAGGCTGAGTGATGATTATCGACTCGGGCGTCTTCCACCTAACCCCTGACCACAACTCTGAGGGCCCTATCCACATTATTTTGGAGTCTGAACCTCCTAAAAATGGAACGCATGGGTATTTCGGTGCGCGCGCCCATACATCCCAAAGCGCATTCCCAAGCAGTTATCGACGTGAGACAGTCATCAGGTGCCAGTCAAATCCAACTTTTGACTCGACTTGGCTGAAAAGCGTCTGAAAAAATCTACATATGCCCTTGTGGATTTGAACCGTACCTCATTCGGCTGGTATCGACCTGGCTAATACGTTTACCAATCGCACTACGAGATGGATTAAATTTAAAAGCGTAGGAGGAACGACTTGAAACAGTCCACCGAATCTTCCTGAATACCATGCACAATTGATGCACAAGCTGTGGGAAGTACAAACCGTATCCAGGATTTATGCAGTGCACAACACACACTGCCCGGAATACCCGGTATCCCATCTAACCGCCCGGGGCCGAACCCGGGGCCTCCATTCTGATCCGTATTAATAGAGACTGACTCGAGTACTTGTTAATGAATTTTCTGGAGTAGTATAAAGGAGCGTACCGTACAATGAGCTCGCATCGAACCGGATCGGCCAAATCAGACCGAAAGGACACACGTGATATCCCGGTTTCATGCCTTCCGACTCTTTCCGCCGCGTCGATTTGGCGTCAATTCCCTTCCTCAATACATGCCATGAACAGTACGACCACTGCCGTCCAGATCGAGCTGCAACATGTACGAAGCTCTCAGCGCCCCGCCTCACTTCCGGCCGCAACAAACGCTGAAGCAAGCGCTGAAGATCCTCCGCCGACACGGCGCTACCAGGCTTTGCTCTTGTTCTCTGGATTCATGATGATATTCCACATCATAGGAATCAACAGTGTATTCGGAATTTTTCAGGTATGCTCCCCAATCTTGTGTGGGTTGGCAGGACATCGATATGTAACAGGATTTCTACACGTCGGAGGAGAGCAACATTCCGGCGGCGCGGGGGAACGATGCGGTGGTGGCACTGGTCGGGACAATAGGGAGCGGCCTGACGTGGAGCGGGGGCATATTCGTCAATCCCATCATTGCGCGCGTGGAGAGCGTGAAGCTCATCACGTTCGTCGGAGTGGTTGTAATGAGCCTCGGGCTCTTTCTGGCAAGCTATTGTTCATCGGTGTGTTACATGCATAATTATCGTATACTCATTATCGTGGCTAACCAACCATGCATCTAGCTGTGGCAGCTGTTCCTGACACAGGCGCTGCTCTACGGCATCGGTTCTTCGCTCTATTATTTCCCCATCATGAGCATCGCACCGACATACTTTGACCGCCACCGCGGCTTTGCGATGGGGTGCATCTTGTCGGGCGCAGGCGTCGGAGGGCTCGTCATGGCGCCCGTACTGGAGTTTCTGCTCGACCGTTATGGCATCCGCACCGCGCTGCGTGTCCTCGCCGGCTGGAACCTCGCGGTCGGTGTCCCCATCTCATATGTCATCCGCCGCCGAGCGGGATTCGACCGCCCCGGAGATGGCGCGCACACGCGCATCAACATGGCGCTCGTTAAGCGGGGCACATTCTTGTATCAGGTGCGCATCGTCTGGATTTACACGCCCCAACGTATAGTCACTGAATCCTGATGATGGGCCCAGTCGCTGGGCGCATTGCTCCAGTCGGCGGGGAACGGCATCCCTCTCTATTTCATGACTTCCTATTCGACCTCGGTCCTCTCCTACTCGCGCTCAACCGGGAGTCTCCTCCTCGCGATCAACAGCGCCGTCAACAGCGTCTCGCGCATCGCAATGGGCTTGCTGGCGGACAGCGTGGGCCGGCAGAACACCCTGATCTGCGGGGTGCGTTGCCCACTTTTCTCAAGACCCCCCGCGAGTCGCTGCGCTGACAAGTATACCGATGATTCCTCCCACTCCCGCAGGCCTTCCTCTCAGCGCTGTCCGTCCTCGCGCTCTGGTACGACGCGCGGCGCGCGCGCTTCATTGCGTTCGTCGTGTCGTACGGCGTCTACGCAGGCGGGTACAACGCGCTCATACCGACGACGATCACGGAGATTTACGGCGTGGAGAACTACGCGCGCGTGAACGGGTTCGTCTACTTCGTGCGCGGGCTCGGCGCGCTGCTCGGTGCGCCCGTCGCAGGCGTCATCCTCGGGAGCCACAAGCGCGGCGCGATGCTCGCGAACGACGCGGGCGCGGGCGCGGAGCTGCGCGCGCGCTATGGGCGCGTGGTGGTGTACGACGGGGTGCTCCTGCTCTGCGCAGGCCTCTGCGTCGCGTATGTCCGGTGGCTCGATGCGCGCGATAAGGGCGCGTGGAAGTGGAAGGCGTGAGCGCATTTTATATTGACAGTGTATTGCGCAGATCCGATGCTAGCTTTGGTGTACACTAGTAGTACAGAATTGTGGACGGGGACTCTCGAGCGATTTGATTCCCGAACTCAGCGGCGAGCCGCGCACTCTGAATTTATGTTCAGAATTTTCAATTAGAATTCATTCTCAGTCGTACATGGGTTGGAAGGTAGTTATTTTCCCTTCGCCCTACGATGACCGCCAAAGGAAAGATCAGACCGGCCATCGGCCCATCAAAATGGCACCGCCCCAGCTTTCCTGACTTCGCTCCGTCCATCATCCACCCAGCGTTCGCCATTCCGGAGATCGTAGACGCCATTTTTACGGAGGTGGCCATGGTTCATGAATTCCGCCACAAAGGCAAGGCAGATCTTGCGCGGCAGCTCGCTGTTGCCGGCAACTTTCCGGTCCTGCTTTAGACCGACTATTATGAAACCATAAACCATCTTCTCCCTCAGATTTTTCTCCGGGGCCAAGTGAGCGAGAAGGACTCGGACCGTTTATGACCTACTCGGCGCGTATCAGAACGCTAGGTTACACAAATACCCCGAAATTTCGTGGAAAATCGACGCGTCTGTTTCACGGGGAGAACCCTTGTTTCCCGGGCTGCGCGAGCTGCATTGTAACGCGGTGTGGCTGCCGATGCCAGAATTACTCCTCTTTCAATCTGGGAGCATGCAAATGTTGGGAGCACGAGTACCCTCCTGGCTCTGTCGGACGTCCTTGACTCAATCCGGCAGACTCGGACACGACCCGATCTCAGTACTTTTACGGTCGGGTACCGGGACTTACTTCGCGCATGTTCAGGCCACGCGGGATCTCTGCGGCGCGTAAGCGCCACCGTTCAAGACATGGACGGACCCTCGCCCCCGCTCGATGCCGGCGCGGGGGGCATGGGCATGCTCGAGCCTCTGCTCTCGTGCCGGCTCATCGACGACTTCAGCATGGCGGGCTTCCTTCGCACGTTATTCCAGGACCATGAACTCGCCCAGCTCGCCGCAGCGTGGCCCACCCTCATCGCGCTTACCCTGTCCAGGGCGCCGGTTGGGCATGCACCGTCTGCCGGCGCCTTGTCGGCGTTCTCCCGGTGCTGCCCAAACCTGCTGGAACTGAAGGTTTCTGTGCACACGCGCGACGCGGGCGCGCAGCTACGCGCCCTCGAGCTCGGCCAGACGAGGACGCACGCCATGCGGATAATGGTCATCGACGGAGAACCCGTGGCCAGCCTCGCGCACTGGACGTGCTCGCGGTTCGTGGTGATGTTCCCGCAGCTCGAGTTATCGGCCCGACGCACAAAAACCCGACTTGGGAGGAGGTGAACGCGCTGCTCACCGAGTACAGCGCGCGCCCCGAATGCCCAGTGCATCGACGTTATGAGTGCGGGCTAGCGCGGGCTGTGCGCGGCAATTTCTCTCCAGCTTGAGTGGCTCGGCTTGACCATCCCTCAGATCTTGGGAGGAGGCGAACATATTTATCGCGGAATTCAAGTCGTAACTGGTTAGGACGTGAGGCTTGCTCTTCGAAATGTTGGGACCTTGGAGAGACGGTTCGATAATAATCGGAGCTGGAAGAAGCGGAGGAAATGAAGAAAGACTTCGAACCTTACTGCAGGGTGATGCATATGCGCCCTCTAGTTTATTACAACCATTTGCTAGAACCATTGACCTGTGGTGCAAACATCTCTTCAAATCTAAATCGCGCGGGGCAGGTCGAAGTGGAGAACGGAACTATAGAAATCGAAATTTGACCCAACAATATTACATACACGGTACGAATCGATGCGAAAGGGCAAAGTACAATAATAGATGCAAATGGGGGTTCTCGCCAGCTTGGGCGGATAATAATACTCGAAGTGGAAGATGAGATGAGAATCTGCGCACCATTGAGTTAGGCTGCGATGAAGGGATGACTTATGGACGCACGGTTAACAGAAGAGAGTGTATTGCTGATCAATTAATCCCACCCCTCACAGAGCGCGGGGTCGAGTGTTTTGCGCTCGAGGCCCATGGCGCGGCGCAGTTTGCGGACTAGCCCCTGTTTGGCTCTGCGCTCCTCGGGAGTCCGGGCGGGCGCGACGGGCGGTGCGCCGCGGCGCGGTCGAGGGAGGATGTCGTGCGAGCCCAGCGATGGTGCGAATGGCGGCAGGGCGGGGGCGGGGAACGTCCGTGTGGTGGTCGTGACGGTGGTGGTGATGATGATTGGTGTGTCGGTGGAGATGCTCGAGGCACCGTAGCTGGTGACGGTGCTTTCCAGCGATGCCATCGAGACGAGAGACAGGCGGTTCGAAGAGCTGCGACTCGGACTCGATGCGGTTATGGAGGTGGTGCTATAGTGGTTGCGCGTCACCATTGGTAGAGGTCGTTAGTTAAAAGGAGAGGTAGTTCTTTACGAGTGATAGTTGGTAAGAGTGGGAGTCAAGTTAGGAGTGTGGGGAAAATTTAGAGTCCTTTTATAGCATTGGCCCCGCGGAAGCAAGTTCATTCCGCAAGTCTAAGACATCAAGTGAAACCGATCCCCCTGTAACAAGGGGGTGCCGATCTGTGAATGAAGGAACCGGGGTCGGTTTTTTAAAATTTGGCCCAGTCGGCGGAGTGTCTGCCACGCATCAACCAACCAAACCCATGTCCGAATCAGGCAATTTGGTGTTCGGGAGGCAAGATAGACTTCCATGAAGCTCAGAGTGCGTTCTCGGGAGGCTCGCAGAACTCGGGTGGTCCACTTTGCAGCCCCCAAACTGTGGTTCCCAGAAAAAAAATTCCGGCCTGACGGCCGAACCAACCGACCGACCCCTGGTCCGCTATTCGCGGATCGGCCCCCCTTGCCCTGTAAAGTCAGAGTCAACACGAGGAATAGTATGAACGCCGTGATGTTAACGACTCGTCCGACAATATGCGGGTAACCTTTTGTATGGCGTACAACAACTCGGTTGAAGCGAAGACGAACTTGGAGAAAGGGGCTTTTGATGCATTACAAGAGGGATACAGAGCTTATTACGTAATCTTATATAATCTTTGAACGGCGCGAAGCACTTCCCCGGAAGAACGTGTTATTTCATAGGATTTTTACATCGAGTGGGTTGTCTGGGCTGTGCCTCAACTTCTATCTCTTCAGAATTGTTGAGAGTGCCCGATAACTGTGTTGAGAGAAAGTTCAAGAAAATTATGTGATCTCTTGGAGGTTCGAACACAAAACACTCAGGGCGGGTACAAAATTGATGAGAACATTTGGGAGTACCTCAGAAGGACTGAAACTGACTTGGTTCTCGTAGCGACTAAGACTTGTTGAAGTTTACGGGGGTCCGATCGAGTTTATTACGTAATCTTAGCTAATCATTCTGGCAGTGCAGAAACTGCCAGGACGTTTGGTCATCCCTGCCACTCATCAGGCCGACATTATGCCACTCAAATGCCACTCGCGACCAACTCGCGACATGCGTGACAGATGTCGCGAGAGGCCTGGGGTAAACATCTCGACTCTCTTCTTGACCCACACCCCACACCGAATCGCGATTCCCCTCCAATTTCACCTGAGACGTACCCCCAGCCCCAGGGAGCTCGCGTCGAATACCGCCCCAGCCGAAGTACTTTATCCGACACCGTGAACAGCGAAGTCCCATGAAGGCTCCTTCAACACCAGCCTTCCCCCTCGAGCTGGAGAGACAGATTTTTGAAATCTGCGCGCTTTCTCTTCCCATTTCAATGGCGAATCTCATGTTGGTTGCATGGCGCGTGAAGGCATGGTGCGTGATACTTCACTGGTCGGTTGGAAGAAAATGACCCCGTTTTATGCAGGATGGAACCGCTGCTCTATCGCACCATCACGATCAGCCAGGATGACTCGAAGGGTCGCTGGCCCGTGTTTACCTCTCAAACCCTCCTGTCATCCATGAAGACGCGGCCAGCCTCCTTCTTCAAAGATGCTGTTCATAATTTATGTCTGCATGACGGTTTTAGGGACGCCCTTGCGGAGATTTTGTCCGTTTGCACCGGCGTGGAAAATCTCTGGGTCACCGGTGTAAAGGCCGACATGCTCCCGTCCTTCGCAGCGCTACTACTCAAACAGCTGCACGGACCTATCGACCCATACTTCACAGCTTTCCCTCTCGACCATCCATTTTTCTCCCAAATCACCCACCTCGAACTATTCGACTTCCCGGATGATAACTCGATCGTCTCGAGGCTTCCTCTCATCCCGAACCTCACCCATCTGGCGTTTTATGATCCGGATTTTATCCGCGCATGTTCCCACCTTTTGGAGACTTGCACATCTCTCTGCGTGCTTATCTACTTCGGCCCATGGCCCCAGTGGCCGTCATATGCAGCATACGCAGCAGCCCTCTCGAAGGAGGTCCGGTTCGTGGCTATGCGCCACACGGTTAATATCCAGGATTGGTATATGGGCATCAACACCGGCCTGGATTACTGGAGCAGAGCGGAAACTTTCATTGCGAAACGACGATCGGGGGAGATTGAGGGTAAGTCGCCTTCGCACTTCCATTGCACGAGCTGACGCAACTTCACCGTTAGCTTCGCAGTTCGAAATACTCGACGACGAAGCTGTATAGATATAAGATACCGAGGGCCTCTCAAATGCATCACCTGTTAAGCATCATTTGATCAGTTCTCAATGAGGGTCATTTCAGTTCTTCAAAATCCCGAGCAAGACAATAATTGAAGACTCATTTCCTCACAAATTGGCGCCTATGCCCTGCCTAGGTGCAATTAATTTCTCACTCTACTAAGGTCCACTCTGTGCCATCCGGTGTCGTTTCCTTGCCTCCGTGTCTTATTTCATCCTGGTCGTGCGAACGTGTCCACGGTAGTTTCGGCGCGTGCGCTACAGGGTACTTGACAAGAACCACCTTAACCTCCTCCACCGTAGCGGCATAGTCCCCCGAATAACGCAGTTATCCCAAATCCGGCCTGCCCCACGGTAGGCACCAGCTTGTGTACCCTTCGGAAATTCGGTGCTTTGCGCCTTACTTCTGCTCTCGTTTACAGCTAGTTTATCATCTTTTTATTTAGCTGCTGCTGTCCAGCCTGCAATACCGTTGGCCATCGACCGCCTCGATTTCGAATCCTTCCGCATCCAGGAAGTTGCCGGTTTCGCCCGTGAGGAAATAAGCTGTGCTCTTGGCTTTGTTTCTGTTTCCTGTAGTGACGGTCACCGTGACACCGACGCCTTCCACGCCACATCCAAACCAGGAGTCCGAGCTTTTTCGAGCCTCCATACATAGGATCCTCGAACTCGAATATTCCCTGATCGAAAAATGCAACCAGCTTTTCCCCCCGAGCTGGAGAGACAGATTTTTGAAGTCTCCGCCCTCTCACGACGTGTGTCGATTCCGAAGCTCATGTTGGTCGCATGGCGAGTCAAAGAATGGTGCGCTATGATCGACTCCCACGAATCCACGACTCACTCCCGCCCTTATATAAGGCTTGAACCTCTGCTGTATCGCACTGTCGCACTTACTAACTCTAGAGGTTACTTAATGGGAATGGACGTCGCCGAATACCCTAGGTTTACCTCCCAAATCCTTTTGGGCGCCATTCAAACGAAACCTCCCACATTCTTCCACGACTGTGTCCGTAATGTGTTTTTCCTCCACGAATCCGAGGACAACTTGCAGGCGATTTTGTCTGTCTGCACCGGCGTGGAAAATCTCTGGATCATGGCCGACTACGACAACTTGCTCCCGGTGTTTGCATCGTTGTGGCTCAAACATCTATACACCAGTTTACCCCCCTTCTTCGATGCTTTCCCCACCTCCCATTCATTTTTCTCTCAAATAACTCACCTCGAGCTGTTTGATTCTATGGCCGATATCGATATGGGGAGCTGGTCCAGGCTTTCGTTAATTCCGCAACTCACCCATCTCGCATTTACTGATGGTGCTTTAATCCCCACATGTTCCAGCCTTTTGGAAACGTGCAGCTGTCTCTCCGTGCTCGTTTACCTCGAAAGTTGGGATGAGATTTCTTATGGATCATACGCAGTGGCTCTCCAGAAGGATGTCCGATTCGTGGCCATGCGCTCCGATTATTTCCTCGGAGACTGGCTGACAGGCGTTTACAGCGGGTTAGATTACTGGAGTCAGGCCGAAAGCTTCATTGCGAAACGGCGATCGGGTGAGATTGATGGTGAGTGCGCATTTCGTATCTGGTGCACGATCTCACAAGCCTTCATTGTCAGCTTCACAGTTCAGCGTCTTCGCCAATGAAAGTGAAGATATGCTGTAGCGCAACCGCATTCATCTATCCCCGTTGGAATAACACTTCCACGCCAATCGCTTGTAGTCACCTCCTTGAATAAACACTTTCCCTCCTTATTATCCCATCTTACCGATTGGCAGGGCATTTAGATTGTCGAGCGTCAATGATCATCCGATCAAATCTCAATTCGTTTCTTTCCCAATCCCGAATCGCACTGAGCTGGATGCGCACATGTACGTGATGACTCAGGAGAATATCATCGTCTGAATGTCAAACCGATCAAATTCTTAGTATGTCCTCTAGGACGAGAGCATCGCAGAGTTCGAGGGAGATCAGCGCGGTCGAAGTGCGCTATGCCACTTTATATTCAATTAATTCCTGTTCGCTCCTCCGAATATCGCCGTTAGAAGAACGATTTACGACAGCTGCGACCCTTGTTTTCTTCCTCGGCTCGCGTATTTTAGCCCACCGAAGCTCCGTTTGACCAGCGCATTCCTTGCCCAAATACTCCTTTGCATTCAATTACGCATCTCTTCCACACCACTGTTATCACGCTTGCAGGAGCTGCGTTAGCCCCACGACCACGCGTAGGTCACTCGGCCTTATGTCACCTAGGTTTTGAAGATTTAGTCAACAGCCCCGAAGCCATCCCCGCCCATGCACCGCAGCCGCTCACTAATGCCAAGCGCTTTGCTCTGGGTCTTCCTCCGCTGAAATCCCGTCGTCGCGTTAAGGGATTCAGACCCTCCAGCAACACGCGGAACGCCAAGCTGATAACCCGCGCCGACTCCAGGTTCGGCGGCACCGTGAACGTCAACGCTCAAGGCTCCTGGAACTTAGGTCGGAAAGGACGGTCAAAGGCAGTTTGAGACCGGAACTAAATGAATACCGATTCTTGAGCCGCATCTGGAACAATGTGCGTGCTCGTTCGAAGCCTGCTTTCCAGCATAAACACATTAGCAAAGTTCCGGCCTCAGCGAATAGAGTTCATCATCTTACTAATGTCCACCACTCACCCAGAACTCTGTTGTGTCCCAATCTGCCATGGGATATACACACCTAGAGCTCTCGAGCGATAGTGGACACAAATACCTCCGAATCAGCTCGGTCGAGACCTTAATTGTGTGATCCGCGTTTAAGTCGAGACTGAGTGATCCGGTGCGGTTAACTGTCAAAGGTGCGCAGGCACGTTCAGTGCGAGGAGGCGCCAGTTCAAGGTGATTCTTCACTCAAGATGATTCGGAGAGTATGCCATTCTAGACGGCTTCAAAACGGAAGGGAAAGGTAGTGAGGGATCTAGCGGATCTCGTCGATTCCCCTCCGCTATTCGTGAATGCACGGTAGGTCCATCGCCAACAGCGGCTTGAGTTCCTCGTGCACAATCGACTCGTATGTCGGGTCAGTGATGTCGAGGTGAGCAACCTTCTGTGCGATCGCCCACAGGTAATTGCGGATCTCCCGACCTGGCTGGCCAGTGTGGCGCAGCGGGAAGATCTTCAAGTGATATTTCATCCCATTGGGGATCTTCATCATGTGCACAGTGAGCCGCCCTGCGCTGGCGGCTGCACGATAGCCGTGATTGTGGTGCCGAGCGACCCAGTCGTATGGCATAGCCGCCACCTCCACGAGGGTAGTATGGGTGGGCCAAGGAGAAATATCGACGACGACGGGTCCGTTCATGTAGTCGAAGCTGACCAGCGTCAGCTCCTGGGGATTTTGTTTCATGTGGGAAATTTCGGCGGCGAAGATTTGAGGACGGTTAGCGAGGTAGTCCCTGTGAATCAGGGCGCGCATGTATGCTCGATCCTGTTTGCTGCATTGCTGTTCTTCTGTGCCAAATTCAGGATTCAATCGCGTATCGTCAATCAAGGGACATACCTGGAAGGTTTCGAACTCCCGAGAACAGTGGGCAATTCAAACGGTGGCCGGCCCGCCAGTCAATTGCTTGACATTGACGCGAACAGTAATACACGTCCAGACATATCGAACAGCGCTGGAGCTCAGATTTCTCGCGGAGCTGGCCGCACTGAAATGAGAGTCAGGCTACGAGAGGCGCGCTGGGAATTCAGAAACGCACCGCCATATTATCACAGCCCTTGTACAATGCCCCTGGGGTAGAGTCAAAAATTTCCAGCAGATCGAGACGTTCGCAGACAACGGTATGAAATCGTTGCCATGCTGCGAAGGATTTGGAAGCCAAGAAGGCCTCGGATTTGACTAAGTCCTCGACCTCGAGAAGGCAGGCCCGCATGTGGACGAGGATACTGCGATACACCATGTACGGCGGGAGGGCCTTCGTCAGAAAGCAGTCCAACTGCCCGTCAAGTTCGGCATCTGGGGTTTGGGACGACGCGACAAGGACAATTGCTCGGAGAAGACCGGATTGAAGCGCTTCGGCCATCCATGTGCGTCCCGGAGAGTGCGTCGAATGTATTCCTAGCAAGTTGAAGCACATGGTGAGCAAGTACACCCCGTTTTTGTGGTCCGCTGTAACACCATTGAGAGAGCACACACCGGCCACCAGGGCCCTGAGTACCCCTTGACGCCGAAGGGCGACGCCAAAGTTGCTAGCAAATTTCTCGAAGTCCTTGACCGTCCAGATGAATGTGATGGCTGCGGTAAAATGGGAATGACCTCGCTCCGACACCTTGTCAGTAGCTGCGGCGTGACCCAGATGCTTGATGACCATTAACGCTAGAGAATCTAGACTGCCTCCAGCACCTTCCAGATACTCATCTATATGACCCCCCGTCGGTGAGTCGTGTGGGTCCCAGTTGATGAACCAGGAAACGTTCTGTAACTCCACGCCATCCGAGTTGAGGAAGATATTCCATCCTGTCGCCAGGACCACACGGACACCGGGCGTGGAGCAGACAAGCTCGCAAAAGCCGAAGGCCTGAAAGCGGACGAACAACTTTGCAAATGTCCCGTAGAGGACCTTCTTGCTGGGCAGTCCGAGCAGGTGCTCGCTGTACGTGTGTAGAAAGGCAATAAAACCCCAGGCGCGTGGCCACAGTTCAGGATATATACCCCGAGGAAGTTTGGGCAGGGATGCAATGAACTGTAGCGAGACCATTCCTGCGAGGACAGCGTTACTGTGGTTGCCGGCGACCTGCATGGCATCGACTATATCTGGGCTGGGAAGGCGGGTGGGGTCAAGATTTGCATAGAATGCTGGCAGGAGGGGAACGAGCTCCGAAGGTCGACCTCCAATCACACCAAAGACAGGTTGACCTTCGAGGTGTGGCACTACGTCGGTTTGGGAGCCGTCTGCGTACATGAGCAGATTGGCTGCTCTCTATAAAGACCGAAAGGTTAGTTTTCGATTGAGTGAAAGAAAGATATTTACTTGAAGAGACGGGGAGAGTGTGGAAATATTTTCGAGCCTGAGCGCTGGATGCATTCGTACGGACTTCGGATCGCGCCAATGGTCGCGCAATGGGGGGGGGGGGGTTGTATTATACTCATCAACAATATGAACGACGAGTTTACGGAAGGTATACATGTGGTACTGTACGGGTGGTTATCCTTACAGAAATCCTCAAGATCCCAACCGAGCACAAACCGATTCCAGGGGTTAGATCACACAAGACGCTGGCCAAGTGTGGACTGGCCGGCCACTCGTACGGCGGGACCTCCGGATAAAAGCTGTGCACCGGTTCGGAGTTCTCTCCTCCCCAGCATAAATCCCCGGAGTCCACCAGTACACATAAAGCTGTCGCATGTCGTCCCTTTGCACGGCAAATGCGATTTTACGTGCAAGGCACGGGTGCATCCACGCAGTGAGCATGAGTAACACCAGGAATATTACATGCAAGCACGTAAGTTCTGAACTCCGTACATGTCTTAAACCAGTGGGTGAAGAGCCTGAGAGGCGTGATCCCTCCTCCTGGGAAGGCGTGTTCGACTTCCTAGGAAGGTCCACAGCCAAGAGAAAAGTACATGGCCGGAAAGAAAAGGCAGAACATGGGACAGGTGGGACAGAATCACATGTCGTCCCTTGGAACAGATACGTGCAATAATCAAGTGCGAGGGACAGGTGCTTGTACGTATAACATCGGGGTTGCATCAAAGATTTTTTGAACGTCATAAGCCAGTTTTGCCAGGAGAGGCGTGGGAGATGTTGGGGAGAACTTGTACATTAAGAGACGAGGAGCACAGCTTTTTTGATAATGTCAGGTGATTTTGTCAGGTGATTTTATCACGTGCCCTTCGCCTCGGAATCAGCCGTGTCTGTGGCGAACCCGGGAACTCGGAATCCGCCGGGCGTTGGCGAAACTGAGAGTCCGCCGGGCGTTGCTGCTTCTCCGTGACGAAGGCACGGGTCGAATAAACTTGTCCTATATAAGAAAAGAGCATGGCACCGCCACACCCCAAAATCACATGATAAATCACATGATAAGTCGTGGGACCTCTCCGCCGTTCTCGCCCTGCTGCCGCTCCTCAAGGCCTCAAGGCCTCAAGGTAGATTTCATTAATGATAAGCACACTTTGCCTCTGCCCCTCATCTTACTCTCTGCTCCCTCCCATTCCAGGTTTGTTACTCCCTCTCTGCTCTCAATTCCAGTCACCTCTTTGATGATTTCCACAGCTATACCCCTATCTGTCAACTACATTCATTCAACTTCCCCCACCACTTTTCACTGTGGTTATCTGATCTTCTGTGTGTACCCACAATTGACTCCAGATTTGGCCCTACTAATTCCAAATCAGCTGCAGCCTGGCTCTGAATGCAGGTACTTTCTATTTTCTTTGTATCAGTCTAACTTTTGCCGCTCTGAAACAGATTTGTGGTACTGACTTCTGTTACAGGTAGTTTAGGTAGCTGTAGTAGTAGTTGATGGCCAAGTATATGTATAAATTTATTTTCTCAAAAAAACCTATGGGATCAATTTTGGCTAAATAATCATAGTTTCAAGGGATTTCAGTAGATCTTAATGCATGGTTTTTAGCAACTGAGCAAATTCAAAAACGGCAGTCCAAACATTCGTGGTCTCAAGTCTGAAGTCAAATTGATCTCGGCATGCTCGGCAAATCAATGGCAGGATTCTTCCCACACATTAAAATATGGCTTTGAACCCCCCGCGGGCATGAGAGGCCTACTTTAGTGCAATAAATGTACATGTGTTGGTGGATTCTATAGTATACTTACACATATGTTTTCAAATATGTCTCAGAAAATCAGCTAATCTCTCGAGGGCAATCTCCAGGAGACAATATCTTCCGTCAGCTTAGTATCCAAATGCAGATGACTTTCTCCAGGTCTTCCTGAGCAGCTGTATTGAAACAAAGATGTGCTCCATTGGTTTTGACTCAACTCTGCTGAGCAATAAGATGCTTTTTGTTGACACAAAGGTTCGGATAGGGGCAAATGTTCCTATTTGGGTGGTCAGCAAGACCCGGCCGAGATCAACCCGTGATCGCGAGTACAGACTTGCGACTACTTTCTTTGTACATGAAAACTCCCTACTTCAGACTAATATTAAATAATGAAAAATAATCCCATAAAAACCCCGCAACTGAGAATTAGCTGCAAACGTGGCGCGCCGACATCAGTAAAACTGCACCTTTTGCTTTGAGAGCTTTGTCTTTGAACCTCGTCTTTCAGGCAGCTTTGTCTTTGGGGGAGTGTCTTTGATCTTTGGCGGCATGTCTTGGATGTCTTTGTCTTTGACAGGACATGCCGTATCTTTGACTTCACATCTTGGTGGTCGGTCGGTTTAATGCACAGTCAAAGACTTCAAAGACATCGGATTTTTTACAAGATGTGCGGATACAGAGAAGTACAGTAAATTAGAAAGCTATTTCGTTTGCATGGTGGTCTGTGTACTTGTTAATATAAAAAGCTTTAAACTGATCTAGGGTATCGGAATGCTTGTAATGTCGACCTGCGGGGGCGGTGGGGTATTGGGCAGTAGAAAATTGTCCTCGCGATCGCATGGTCGTCCTGTGACATGCTTCAGTACTTTAAATTTAGTGAGGCTCAAAACATACCATTTAGATGTGGATGATGGCATACCACGCCCCACGGTGGAGGAGGAGCCGCATCTGCACCAGCATCTCCGCCACCTAACACTGAGGAGGCGCGGCTGCCGCCTGGAGAGCCCATAGGTACATCACCGTCGATATCTGGCGAGGGACTGCGAGGAGTGCGTTGGTGGAATGGGGAGTGAGCGGAAAGTACGTGGTTGGACACTGCCGTTGCATTCCTGAAATATCGACCACAACGGGGTACTGCGGTGCACGGTAGGCTGCGTGCGGTGAATTTCTTGTGCTTGAGCATGACCGCGAAAGCTTGAGGAAAGCCGAGTGGAAGTCCAAGCGCGCTCGGAGCGGAAAAGCGGTATCCGCTCCGCCGGTGTTTCACGGGGGTTTGTTGCCTGAAAAAAAATGATATGCGAGTGCAAGTGGAGTCACGGCGGCGGCAACGCATCGCCTCTTATCCCGCTTTCTTTCCCTCCCACTTGCCATCGCCAAAGCATCCCCACCATGGAGATGCCTCGCATCGGCACACGGTCTACAAACAAGGACGTTCGGCCAGCTCACAAATACGGACTCGATAAGAAAGTCCGGGCAGAACAGCAGAAAGCGCGCGACGACAAAAAGGCAGCAAAAGAGAACTTGAAGGCCCAAGCCAAGGCCGCACGCAACGACAAGAAAAACTTGGAGGACCTGGCCGCCTTCGAAGATAAGCAACGAGAGTAGGACATTGCCGACGCTGAGACAGTGAATCACCCCGCAGACCGCGACTCTCGAGGGCCCTTGGTACGGTCTGGTATGTGACTCACTGCTCCGCTCGCTGCTGTCGATGACGCCACGTAGGTCGGCTATCGCATGAACGACTGGCACAACAAGTTTGCGGCGCAGGCACTCAAGGGCATACGGAGCTTTCAGGTGGAGAGGAATCCGATGGTGCGTCTTTGAATCTTCGCCATTTGCGACCACTGATATACTGCCGTGGTACATCCAGTTAACCCCACTGCTCCTGCCTCGGATCCACCGTCCGCTGCTGCCGAGAATACCACGGACGACTCTGTGACCAACGTGCCGAAGCCATTTGTCCTGGACTCCAGTCCCATCTCATCCGCTATACCTTCGCATATTACCTCAGCTGTCTAGCGGCCATCCCCGGCGCATCCCCGCGCTCGCAAGCTCCCGCTATTGGAGCGTTGCTTCTCTCCATGCAGGCGGTAAGCGTGATCTGCTTCCGCGGTCAAGACTAGGCTGATCATTCGTTAGGTCGAGCGTGCGCTCAATCTTTGGAAGACCGGCGTATATGTCAATACCCACGGGCACTCCACTCACTTCTCCGTCGAAAGTTGGGGAGACTGTGTGGGCCCTGCGGACCAGCTTACCGGGGAACGCAAGCTCGGCCGGCGCGCTACAAAATACGTAACCACAGTGCAGAAATGGAAGAAGGAGCACCAATGGGATGACGGCATCAGAGTTCGTTGAGGTCGGCCGTAAGCGTGGTGCTGCCAGTCGTAGTGCTTCTGAGGCTAGTGGCGACGAGCTGGTGCCCGACGTTATTATCCTGTCAGATTAGTTACCATATCTGTACCTTGATACCAATTGACCGCTTTTGGGCATTCCATTTCCTAATTAGGTCAAGCGTGGCCGTCTTGGAGCGTCTTTACTGAGTCTTTAGGCACATCTTGGAGGCAAGTGAGCCACATCTTATCAAAGATCTTGAGGTCTTATCGGTCTTTCCAAAGACACCATGTCTTACAAAGACTTTTGCGCTGTCTTACTGAAAGACACACATCTTTCGGTAAATTGCATCTTTGCCGTCTTTGCCGTCTTGCCCAAGACGCCAAAGACGCCAAAGCAAACCGTGTAGTTTTACTGATGGAAGGCACGGGTCTAAACTTGTGATGTGAAGAAACCGTTGTCACAGTCACACGGCTAGAAACGCTCAATCACGTTCGCGGGAAGAGAAAAAAATGAAGGAAGGAATTCAAAACAAAGGCTACTGGCATACCGTGAAGTAATCCTACACCAGTCGCTCCCTCATTGCCCCTCAATTAGTTATTCTCCACCAGACTCTATCTTGTGCATCTCAGTATTCTCTGCACGCCTGTAAACTCCCATCCCACCCTTGTAGCACCCTACATCCCACCGCGGCCAGAACTCCCCGTCCGCATCTTTTCGTGCCTACCCCACGCTCTCCGCTGCCGAGTCGTCTTCTGCGAAGCGGGGGTGCGACGTGTCCTTAACACGCCGCCGTACTCGTAGATGTGTGCGCGAGCAGGAGCGCGGAAGAGAGCGCGTCGACAATGCCGTAGGGCGGTGGGCGGAGGCGAAGGACGCGAAGGAGTGCACCCAAGGCGGGGTACATGTCCTCCAATCCCCTGGAGATATACGGGAGTGCAGCCGGGGCACCGAGTGCGAGGGGAAGGGCGGGCGAGGAGACACCATGTTAGTTCGATGGCGCGCCTCCTTCGAGCTCTGCACATCTCAAGGATTGCGCGCTGCCCTTTCTAGACGCTCCGACGCCGATTCATGCGCTGCCAACGTCCGCCCGTAGATGCGCGTCATGTGGCACACAGGTAATGCGAAGGGCGCCATCAGCTTGGTATAGACGCGAATCTGCTACACGTAGCCCATCCCCGCAGTCGGGCTGCAAACGGCATGGAGCCAATAGCGTAGCGTACTCGCTACCTGCCCGCGCCTCCCCCGCTGATGACAGGCCCACCGTCAGCAAGCACTCCGTACGCTCCCATCCGCCCTGATGCACCTGGTCGGTACGGAGACCCGCGCCTTCCCGAAGAGACACCCTGCGCGTACGTCGGAGGGGTGGGCGAGGCACGGATGGACACTGCCTGTGCCGCACACCATCGCGCAGCACCAGCGCCATCCGCAGTTGTGGCTACCGCCCTCATACGACGCTCGCCGACTATCTTTCGCACTGGAGCCGGGCTATGCGAGCCCCATTTCCGCTGACGCCAACGGGACCAGGAGCACGCGCTCGCACGGAGCGCCCCGCGGGTCCCCATCCCACATAAGTCGACCCATTCAACGCGGCGCAGACATGCACCCCTTTCAAGAAGGCTGAGGTGTATGAAGGGCACTCTGGGCACCCACTGGTGAAAACCGCCCCCGCGTCGTCTAAGCGCACGCGTCTCCCCAGTACAAGCTGTCCAAGCAGCGCGGCCCAGATGCACATTTCGTCCCGCCCGAGACGCTGGCGGGGACGTGTCCCCGGTCGCAGGATAGACGGGCAGCGTCATCCTCCCTCGGCACGTCTGCGTCCCCAGTTGCACCGCCGCGCTTTCATCCCGCCCTCATGGTCCCCAGCCCCACCTGCGTCCCTCCAGCCACAACGCCAGTACGAAGTTCCAGCGCAGAGGCGTACACCGGTACCACATCTTGCACCGCTGCGCATTGAGATACGTGGCATCACCTCCTCGAGCGCGTCCTCAGCGACGCCCCTCGTCGCTCTGCGTCCCTATCCAGCAGACCCTAGGCAAAGATCGCACGTAATCGCACACATCTCCCGCGCGTCTGCGATCGGAGCCACTCCTCTCGTGCCACGTAGCACCGCATCCGGCGCATTCGCTCGCGCTGCCTCCCTCTCCGAAGCCGCACCCACAACGGCCCGATGCACGATGACAGAAGGAGAAGAGTAGGGTGGAGGTGCGCACCATGTGTAACAGCGTCTCGGGATCGAGGAGCGTGGAAGGGACGGGCAGAAGAGCGGAATGAAGATGCTATCAGAACCGACTGCTATCAAGACTGACGGGTGAGCACTGAGCAGGAGGCAGGACGTGGACGACAGCGACTTGCCTTCGTGGATCCGAGATCGAGGGATAGGCAGTACGATGGATGCAGTCCTTGATGGGTGGCCACAGGGGCCGCAGAAGGATGCTATTCGAGAAATTCAGCGTCGACGTGTGGGGGTGGATTCCTAGACGGAGTGAAGCACCATCGATGCGAATGCGTGGAGAAAGGGGTAACGGAGGACAGTGCGCTAGGCAGCGAGGATCCTGTCGGGGGCGATCAGCAGCGGACGATGAGAGTGACAACGGAAAGCGAGCAAGCCTCGACGTGGAGGCGGGTGCAAGGGACGAAGGGAGGCCAGTTGGGCAGAAGAGGATGGGGAGAGAGAGAGGGAGAAAGGGAAGCAGGCGAAGAAAGAACTGTGGAGACTCACAATTAATCACCCATACCTCGTGTCTGGCTCTAAAAGCCCCGCTGACGGACGCCGACGACTCGTGTTAGAGTGAGGCTGTGAAATAAAAACGTTAATTAGAATGAGAGGTGAAGGAGCGGCAATCAGGCCCGGACAATGCATGGGGAGCATAACTGGGGTGGAGGAACAAAGCAAGCGCAAAGAACACACCTAAGTCCTGGCATTGCACCAATGCGACATTATCTTCACTCGAATGGGAGCAACCTGTCCAAGGAGCTTAGCCGGCAATCTACCAGAAAACGTGGTCAGCTTGGGTGCAAGAAAGTAGCAAGAAAATCGGGGAGGAAAATAGGGGAAAAAATGAAGAGAACGTGGGCCCAAGAGAGGAACGATTAGAGGAAGAGATCCCATGCTGGAATGAAGAACCCTATGAGCTCCCGGAAAGTAAATCCAAGCGGGGTCCAGCTCAGCTCGTGCTTCGATAACGGACACGCAACCCGACTGTTCAGAAACCGGTGATTATCACTCCCAATCGCAATGCGCGTCCTGGCCCAAAAATCCACAGGAAATCATCGCTCACCAAACGCAGCAAATATGCAGTTTCAAATGGGGGATCCATGCTTTCCGTGGTTTAGACAGAGCTCGTCCTGGAAGGGAAACATGGAGATCGATAGGCTTGGCTTAGTTGGCTGGTCGTTGTCGGTGCGAAGGCGAAGGCAAGATGAGGTAAGCCGTCTTCAAACTCCGACGGTACCGGTACTCGGACCGTCATCCGAGGTCCGTGCGGCGTGCATTGTGCAACGCCTCGTTGTGTTTCTCCGATGAGAGGAATAATTGTTACCATTATTGACAGGCCTCAAAGCGAGCAGCTTGAAGCTTGAACAAGTTGAACTATGCCGATCTTTGTTCAATGTTCGATCTTCGAATTCGGCGATTTTTCGCTAACTCATTCAACTACGAGATTGCCTAACTTACATATCGCGCTGGGCTACGTCTGCTGTGACCCACTCTGGTTTCCTTTGCCGGGACTATATCCTCGGGCCGTTGAGAAGTTACTTGTCAATGGGATAACTTGAACTCTCGGAATGAATAAATCATAAATCATAACTACTACTTTCCATGTTAATTGTTATGTGCATACAAGCCACAGTATATAGTGCCCGCCTACCGCATATTCGCTGCTCGACTGAGCCTAGTATCAATTCGTATGATGTCCTTTCCTTGCAACGATTGTTCAAACAGAGGACGAGCTTCTGTCCAAAAGTTGAACAGCCTTGGTGATTTCTCCCCTCTGTTTCGTAATGTCGCCCAGTCGAAGCATACAGTCAGCTCTACTGCGGTGGACATCCATGATCGTAAATCCTTCCAATGCGACAGTGAAAAGGCTGTGAGCAGTCTCGCCATCTTCCTGGACCATGAATGCATCTCCCAAAAATTGAAGTGCCTTGTGGAGCTCAAATTTCCGCTGCAACTTTATTGCATACCCAAGATATAGCACTGCCCATTTAGACGAATAATCGAAATCGGCAGCTGTCCAACGTTGAATGTCTGCGAGTCTCTCGAGACAGTAGATCACCGTCCCGACATCTGTGCCCAACGATAAATCCAGATGCTGCCGAAATTGAGCCTGTGCACTTCTCGTGTTCCCTTCTCTGAGCTGGAGGTCTGCTAAGACCAGCTCACAATAAGTTATACCAGCATGAAAATTCACGATTCAGAGGGTGGTTTTTGCTTTTTCCAAAGTCAAGCACACTGTGCCTTCAACTGTTCCGATAATCACATCAATTTCCGCAATATTGAGAAGACTCATGCCATAATTCCATGGATCTTTATGGGGAGATGTATTCTGGACAATTCCACGGTAGATTTTGAGTGCTGCTCCATATTCTGATTTGAAGAAGTATGCATGAGCCTCATTCTGCATAATCCAATAATCTACAGAGCCTTCACTCATGCCACAAAGATTCAACAGCTCTCTTGCTCGCTGAGATTATTCTTCCCCAAACCTCCACAGCAGCGGGCATCTATTCCTAGTGCGAGGGCTTCTACAAATAGATTTCCAGAAACTTGAGCAATACGTTGGGCCTCATGTGCATGGGTGCGGGCGGCAACATACTTTCCAATCGCAAATTCCAGCTCAGCCATTTGGTTCAAAATGCGAGCCTGCTCTTCAATTTCTGCAGAACTTCTTGCTATCATGAGGGACTTCTCAAAGAACTGCATTCCAAGGGAAGTATTGTTGACATATTGATAGTAGCCGCCGATTGCCCGATAGAATTTCGCTATAGTATATTAATTTCGAGGTGGGGTTGAAATAAATGGGTACTCACCCTCGAGAAGTGGATCAGGGACATTTAAAAAATGATTCATAGCTTTTTCTAGCAGTTCTTCTGGAGTGTAGAGAGAGCAGCGGTTGTCTGTGAAAAAAACCTCAATGATAAACTCTGTTTCCAGTCGGTGATCACACAGTGCAGGCAACAGGGCTGGAATTTGCTCCATGAGCACGGAATGTCCACGTCCAGTGTTTCGCTGGAACTGGTTCAAAGAGAGTGTGGCCGAGATTGTAGCTGCGAGATGTGCATTTTGTTCGTGCATACCGTGCAGCAAAATCTGGTGTAGGTTGCCAAGATTGGAAGCTATTTGATTGATCACTCCCTTTGTCTGTACTCCACGATGGTTTTGATACAACTCAAGGAGTGACTGAAAGTAGGTTTGGAGTGACTGCACCAGATATGATGAAGTGGGATACAGCTGCTGCATGTGTTCTCGGATCGGGGCTAGAACCTTCAGCCGCATCTTGTCATTATATGCTAGGCTTGTCTGAAGTAGCACAACTTTGCATGTTAATATATTGTTGATGGGGAGGTTACTTTGGATAAGCTCTATGTCTGAAAGACCATCTGGAAGAAGCGACAGAAGGCGCAATAACTCCATGGCCCCAGATGTCATCCGGGGGCTTGAAAGTGAGATGGCAATCAATGCATTCAAATTGGACATTTTGTCAGGTCCTTCGGAAAGGAGCAATGTTTTCTCTGTCTTCCAGCAGTTTAGAACACTAGAACAACCTTCATAGTCCACCAGATGGGCCAAGAGATTCACTGCCAGGGGCATGTTATCCGTGAGCTGGAGGACCTCAATGACATTGTCATTAAAATTATCCGTAATATCCAGGAAAGTCTGCTGAGCAGCAGCATCGGATAAGGGTGCCAATGGAGACAACAATGGGCGAGTCCAGCCGACTTTGGCAGGTCGCTCTGCACCTCGCATTGTGATCTACCCAAGGTCAGTTCAAATAATATTATTGTGGCTAGGTTTGCTTACTATCAGTGCAAGATGCGGTACATCAGTCATGAGGGATAAAAATTCTTCGACCCCGCTGCGAGACTCCGCTCTCTCCCAAGCTGTTGCCATATTATCCAATACCAGGAGACATGGTGGTCCCCTAAGGAAGTACTGGACCACCGTTTTAGTGGGATTTTTTCCAGGTTTCAATTCTAGAATGGACCCGACCAGGGCTGCCAGTTCAGTGCCGGTGGTTGCTGAATCACATGCTACAAAAAAGCTTTCTTCATATTTTGAACTGATATCCGGATGGTGAAGTGCTGCTCTTGCAAGACTTATTTTCCCTATTCCGCCAGCTCCGAGAATTGCTATTCTGGGTGATTCTTCGTTGAAAACTTTCAGGATGTCATTGAGTTCAGATTCACGACCATGGAATATTTTTGGCTTTGCCGGCAAAATACCAAATGAAGTTGAGCTTTGACAAAGGAATCATAAGATCGAACTAGGAGTGAGAAGGGTGCCTACCTGTTTTGTGAATCAGTCGTGGTGTATATCTACTTTCGACGTAATGAGCTGTTGTCACCATAGAGCAGGATGTCCTTACAGAAGATGACCTGTCGGAACTTTGTTGATCGATGGTATTCTGAATCAAGTCCAGTAATTCTTCATGCAGCTTCTGCGTATTCTCCCGCAGTTTGAGAGCATCTGTCAAAATTGTGCCACCAGTCGCAATCTAATTTAGATATAACTGAATTCACGGGGCCGTCCAATCCGGGCAACAAAACATGCCTTCAAGACCTCCGAAGCTTGCTGCAACCCTGCCCGACACTCATTGAACAGCTTATTCGTTTCATTTTGCCGGAATAGCAATTTCAGTTTGTTGCCATCTTGTTGGGCTTCACAGAAAGTGTATATCTTGTGCAATGTCCTACGAAAATCTGTAAGGCACAGAAGAACTTGGTTACACATAGAAGATACTTTGTGAAATCCCCGATATGTTCCAAGGTTGCAGGTGGTAGGATACCTGCCGGCTCAGACTTGATATGGAGCTGGATGATAGCATAGACTAGTGTATGTATGTTCTCCAGTAACAGGATGCATTCATGTTTATTTCTCTTCGCGTTCTGAGACACAAAGTCAGCATAGCGAGAGGTTTCGCTCTGATCGCTGACCTGCAATCCATAAATCAAGCCAAGTGTTGTGTTTGAAATGGCTTTCACAAAAGGAGTGCCAAAACCATCGTAGAGTTAATTCAGCAGAGTCACAGCAGGAGTCAAGCAGGCTACAATTGTGGCCAGTCTGAACTGGATGTCAGTCGGATGGTGGGGCATCTTGCGATGGGGAAGGGTGGGACTCAGAGACCTTTATATAAAGTGACACAGATCTTGTCTGCATCACGTCCTCGGGCAGGGGTAAAATCATCAATGTCGCCGTTCTGTTAGCCTCCGATGAGTGTCGGAGAATGGCTACAGGACAGAACTTACCCGATGAATGAAGCATGAATAGTCCTGATTGGCCCGGGATGCAGACTGCTACAGCTTGCGAGTAGGTATGTTCCCCGTCGCACACCGGTATCGGGAGCAATGTAGTGCGCTAATCTCCGAACCTGTCACCCGGCAGCATTAGAGACCCCTACAAGCGGCTTGATACCTTTGTAGTTAAAATTTTGCCAACGTAAAAGCGATCGGATCTTACTTCGAGGAGTCAGTCCTCGGCGATGACGGGTGCAGGTCATACAGCGCTATAGCATCCTCTGCATGTTTCGCGAAAGGATTAGTATGATCTGGAAGAAGCCAAATGGTTTTATGTCCATCCTGACAGGAACGGTGGCTTTAGAATTCTTCCTCCCCTCCAGGGCGAAGCTTCGGCTTTCTCCGGAGCAGGCACATCAAAATTCGGAATCGTCGCCGGGGAGGGAACTGGCAAGCAAATGACTTGATTCTGGTGCCATGGACGACTCCAAATTACTAAAAGGCGCCCTACAGCGGTCCTCGCATTATCCACGTCTTATATAATAAGGCCGACTCGGACTCGACCTCCCGCGCTTTACGCCTTCTTCTTTCGTTTACAATTAGTGTATCATCTCCTTTAATTTAATTTTTAGCTGCGGCAACCTATAGCCTGTTACATATCAAGAGCACCGACCCCCTTGATTTCGAATCCCCCAGCCCTGTTGGGGCACATTTCCCGGAAGGGTCTCCAACGTTCATCGCCCAATACCCGCGCCGCAGCCCGCGGCGCGGGCAGATATCGCAACCAACCGGTCCAGCGCAAAGGTTCTTGTTGTAGTTTCTTAAGGAATCAGACAGTGATTGGGGTAAGAATCCAAGATAATAATTAGCGGTTGGCTGAGCTCTGCAAACGCTTGAGCTTTACATGAATCTGTAGCTGCTTATATACTAAAATTGTCCAAGGTAACTAGAATGTTCCATAATATTCTCCCGTGTTCTCCTGTGTTCTCTCACTGACTCACACTGACTCGCACTGACTCTGTACGACTCATTACCTCGGCCATGATGCCGGGTTGCCTCTTATGGCACAAACTCCAACAGTTCTTGCAATGCGAGTGAGGTTGAACAACTCCATTTCTCCCGCGTGCTGCCGGTTTCGGCGCCCACCTCGGCCCGTGGATGTAAGCTGTGCTCTCGGCTTTGTTTCTATTTCGTTCTGCGAATGTGACAGTGACCCGAGGCTTTGGTGCTATGTCCTGGCGAATATTTGAATAGAAACGTATTCAAATATTCAGGTGGCTGGACATCAAGGTTCCTTGGGGGGAATCTACTTTTATGGGTCGTTTTGGCTAACGGTTAAGTCTTTACGTAGCTTACTTTTGCCATCAACTAAAGGGTCGCGGTTTCGAATCCTATTCCTTTTTCTTTTCCTCTTCCCAACTAGTCTCCCGCCTTCCTCAAGCTTATCTTCCTCCCTCGCAACACATGTTCCTCTCGCGTTGCCCTCTCTACTTTCCTTCTTGAACCTGGATTGAGCTCGAGCGCGCACGAAATTCTAGCTATGTCCCCAAATATAGTACAGCCCACCCGTTCATGAACAACAGGAGTCGAGGTTGGTCCGAGGCAAGTACAAGGGTCAGAGGGAAAACATGTGCAGAACCTCGTGCAGTGTGATGCTCAGGTGCGCCCAAGGTGCTCCTTCGCAATTCTTCTCCTCAACTCACACCTCAAACGCGACCCATGCAGCGGCCGCACCGGTGCCTCTCAGCCCACTTGCCGACCTCATCCAATGCTGCCTAGCTGCTGCCCCGCCCGTCTAGTGGCGAGTCAAATACTGAAAACGAGGTTGTCCCAGGCCCGGGTGAATGTGCACTCCGGCATATGCGCAGACAAGAGGCTGCCTGTCAACGCAGCGGCGGACACAGAAACCATCTTGCCGCACTTCCACCACGGCACACGCCCTCCGCCCGCCGTCGCCGCCTCAGCATGCGCCTCAGCAGAGCATGCTCGCTGCTCTGGGGCTCAGCCTCTTTAATTGTGGACCCAGGCGCGTGAATCTCCCTGCAGACGGCGCCGGGGACATTCTCCACCGGCCAAGGTGCAGACTTGCTGTATCGTACAAGCGGATAGCACGGACATCGAGCATCTCACGCGGCATATGGTTCGCTCGCCGTGATGCACTGGCTCTCGCAGGCGGCCGCGCAGCAAGACACTGACTGTTTGCAGCGCCGCACTCACACGCGCACAGTGGTATCCCTGTGCTATTCCTTCACACCCATGTAGTAGAAGGACGACTTGGATGTGGCACACCTCGACGGCGTGCGCGTTGTGCCCAACACTGGCGCCGGCGCCGATGCTTTTTGCTCGAGCAGTCGCTGTCCGGGCTCCGAGTTATGTTCGCATACGTGATGAAGGTACATATCTATTTCAAGAAATTTGTACGCTGTAGCTACGTGCAAAATATTACATTATTCTTTGCCACGTTAACTCTTCCGCCGCTTTGAACTAATTGCACCTGGAGTGCCGTCCCAGGGGCAGTATTTTTGGCCCCCTCTTCCCGGGCATTCTGTCCCATCTTTTCCAAGGCTTTTGCAGACCGCGCAAGATCTTTTGCCCCTTGGTTTTTTCGGAATAACTCTTGGACCGGGGCCCAGAGTACCTGGAACAAACTGTAGGGTAAGTGGAGGGGGTTGATGTTGTGAAATGAATGGGGAGGTCAGCGACTCGGAGGGCTGAACCAATTTTGGCACAAAAGTTTTGGAGCTTGAGGCAATGGCATTTTGTGCCCGCGAGACTGCGGTAGGGTTCTGACGGTTTCGAACGGCAATTTTAGCGGAAGAAGCGGCTGCTTTGCGTCCCTGTACGACAGGGGAATACGATTCATCGAGGACAAGGCTGGTGTGCCCTTCGGACTGAATGACTTCCATGAACTCCTCGCGATCGTTTTCGGTCAACTGAAGGGTGGTCATTTCGACTCGAACCGCATTCCAGGTCTTGAAATGCGACTGGAGGTGCTCTTTCATTTTGTAGAACACGTTATTGCCGTTAACCTTGCTGGACCACCATAGAGCCATTTTTTTGAAGTCCGGTTTCCCGTTCGCAGCTGCAAATGGCCCACCCGTGCGCAGGGCTTTATTGAACAATGCATACTCTTGGTTCGTGTGAATCGGAGTCAGCGCGAACTTGATGTTCTGAGCAGAAGCTAAAAACTTGTAGCGATTGGTTCGTGCACCGGATAGATCAACCAGAGGGAGACTGGGAACCAAGCCGCTGTTGGATGTGGTCTCGGGATTGCGAGGGATGTCATACTCGTCGCAAACATCTTGGGGGAGTTTGGTCAAGATAAATGACTCGTGCGTGGGTTTGAAGAGGGATACATTGACATAACCCGGGCGAGTTTTGCGCGGCGTATCGAACGGGAGAGATTGATAGACGATGTCAATATCATCCTCGATCCATGGGTCGTAATGTCCATTGTACTCGACACCTTCTTTGTGTCGGGACCCGGACTAAGTGAACGTTAACTGTCGGCCCACAAATTAAATCCAAAAATGAGACATACCTCGACATTTTTCCGGTAGCAGAAATCGGAGAGAAGAGCAACACTCATCTCGACAGAGGCCCCCAGAGAGCCGAATCGATCTCGTACGGGTCTGTGAACCCCGCCTTCGAGGGAGTTTGAACCTCTGTCACAATGCCAGACGGTCAGACCATTCCCATCTATTCGCAACTTGTTGTAAAGGGCAACACCGGCTGGGTCTGAAACCCAACCCTTGCGCACATCGGAAAGCAGAGCTTCTGCGGCATGGTGTGTGCCTTCCTCAAAAAGACGAATTTTATGTTGGGAGCAACGTAGATCAGCGTGCGTCTTGAACAACTTTTTTAAGATGGGCTCAAGCACATCTGGTGGTGGGATGTATCGACGAACTCGGGCCCAAACCCAGTCCGGCCGACTGCGCACTGCTTGGTTCCAGATAATTCCACTCCTTTTCAAAACAGCTTCGACCTGGGCTTTGTCAATCTTGTCTGGAATCAACATAGCGTCCCTGAGCCATCTTGCAAATTGTTTCCCAAGAGAGTGCCGCTTCTCAATTTTTTTTGTGACTCGGCCCATCAGATGCCAGACGTCCTGGAAGGTGCGTGTCGGTTTTGGTGCAGAATCATCTGATGGTTGGATCAATGGGTGATTTGCATGAGGAGGGGCGTCCAATGGGTCCTCGTACGCAGAAATCAAGGCGTCCGTCTCAGGATCATTAAATTCATCAACGTCCATCACGGTATTTTGAGCGAAGTCTTCTGAGTCGAGTGCCGCCGGGAATTCGGCGTCAGATTGGTCACTTTCAGACTCGGACTCGAAATCCTCAGGTTCCGAGTCCATCAAGGGAGAGTCATGCGACTCGGAGATGGGGGCCTCTAAGCCCTCAGCCTCGGAATCAACATCCATCGCTGTAGAGTTTTCCGAGTTGTGGACTGGCGGCAGTGGGTGTATGGTATATTCCTCCCGAGCAATGAGAGAATTGAGATCGACAGCAATATCGAATGGTGGCCGGCCCATATCCTCAAGGGCACGATCATGATAATGACAGATAAATGATGGAGTTAGGATCTCTTGAATCGTGATGACCGCACGTCTTGTGCGGGATATGGTGATGTATTTCGTATCCGGATCTGATTCAGTAACCGCAATCTTGGTCGGTTGAACAGCGAAAAAACCATGAGCCACGCTCATATCTCCATTTCGGACAGTGACTTTCTTGCCAGGGAGACCAATTTGAGCTAACCTGGCTCCCGCGGGTGGGCGATCAACAATCGCTTTGTAGATTGCCAGCGAAACCCATGCATTTCGAACTGCATATTGTCGCTGATCATCTGAGATGTCTGGGCGACACCAGTCCGAGCAGCGAACATCCTGCTGATCATCTAAATTTCGTCGTAGAATGGCCTCCGATATTTGGCGAAAGGAAACTGCGGCATGGGGAATAAGCCCCTTCGATTTGGCTAGTGCGCCGAGATCGATCCATCCTGTTGCTTTGCTGTTTATTTTTTGTTCCGGAGAGGATCGAAGCTCCCATAAAAGCGAGAGGAGGTCGAGGTTGCCCTGGACATGATAGCCGACTTTGAGTACACGTTTTGAGAGGAGGAGGGCCTTCAGCGACTCTGGTACATGCTCGGGTTTCTGAATGTGATAGATCTGGTTGAGTTGTAATGTTAATATTAAACATTGTCGGATAGGAAAAAAAACAGACTTCACCTGCAGCAAATTCACGGAAGTATTCAGAGAGATCTGCATCATGGCGGCAGGAAAATGACCTGCTTTGCTGGCCTGCCAATCCCATTCAATTGAGAAGCCCACAACAATTTTCTGGTCTGTGGTTTCATCCCCAACATTCGACATAATTGACGAGCAGGCGAGGTCAATGAGGTGGAGAGAGGAGGCGAGATGGACATTGAGATCATTCGGGATGGTGGCGGGAGGAAGTGCAATAGATGAAGTAGTCGAGTCTGAATTTACACCAACACGTAATGTTGGTATCACCCGCTCTGCAAACTGGCGGTCCGCTGCAACATTATCCGTCCAAAGAAATGAAATGGGCTCATGCCCGTGTTCGTGCAGAGACCGAACAACATCTCGAAGAGGTTGCTCAATGTGATAGAGGTGGTCGGTGGGCGTAAAAAGCATCTGCCGTACTTGCTCGTGTTCATTGGTCATGGTCCAAAGACTTCCGAAAACTCGGACACCGTCCAGGCGCGCAATATATTTGATGGCTTTATAGGATCGGTCCCACCGAACGAGAGTAGCGGAGACGGCAGCCATAGCTTGGTCTTGGTGTGGTTTTACGTGACCCATATAGTCCATGTAGATCTGGTTCAAATACCACCGAGATGGCGAAAACCCCGCAAAGCCGTTTTTGTCCGAGAAGGAGGAAAAAACTATAAGTTTTTCCGGTAGTTGGGTGGGTGAGTATTCTTTGAGGACGTGAAGATATGACTGTTCAGCAAGATCTCGATTTCGAACGTGTAATTCACGGAGGATTTGCTCCCAGGCATGAGAAGTTAAACCGTGCGCGATACCGCTTCGAAGCAAAGTTACCACGTTCTTGTCAATTCCACTCCGGTGAGTTAAAAAGGCTAAAAGGTGTTCAGTCGGAGTCCAAATTCAACTGCCACTGAATTACCTGGAAATTCATTGCGAAGGTGGACAGGAAGCTGGGCCAATATCTTGTCATCATACATATGGCAAGATCTCTCACAGACATGTCTACACTTGAGTCGCCGTGTTAATAAGTAGTAACAGGAGTCCAAATCTACGACTCGGCGAGCAACCGGATTTGAATTCCAGCCTGGGAGTTTTATTATGATTTTTTTTGTATCAAATTATATTCAAGACCTACCACTTTTGCCCAAAGTCCCCGAGCCACAAGTCGGACATCGAAAGACAAAGTCCGCAGGAAGGAGCGTGTCTGGAACCCAAACGAAGACACGGGGATGGTATAGGAGTTCAGGGCCTACAGCAGTCGATGTAGACTTCGGCTTCTGCAAGGCAAACCAGCGATTGGGTGGTGTGATCCAAAATGTCTGGTTGACGCGATAGCAGTCTGGCTGTCCGTGTAAGTCAATCTGCTTCTCCACTGCTTTGCGGGTGTTCTCTAAGAACTGCTTAACGACCCCTTCAGGGACTGGTGTATCCTCCGGGTCAGGGCTGTTGGTGCCATTTGCACGGGTGGTCGAGATATTTGAGTCATGGGCAGCAGCCTTGCTCGAATCGACTAAATCAGAAGGGATGGACGCGTTATTGGGATTGTCCAAATCCTCGGGTATGATAACCGGTACATGGGGGAGACGGGGTTCTGTGGGCGTAGCGGTAGATTGTGAAGCGACTTGTGCGGAAATCTGTTTACCTGAGAATATATGTTAGATGTACACGTGCATACGCACTGAATAGACTCACGGAACAGTGGATGATAATTCACTGGTGTAATAGTTTGGGGTACTGGCTCCAGTCCTAACTTCTGCGAAGACTCGCGGTCGTGGTCGGAAACTTCGGGGTCTGTCGTACTGGGACTCGGAGATCTTGACTGTGATGGCTCAGGTGTAGGCTTTCGCTGTTGAGATGAAGATGTTGTCTTTTCATTGTTAGTCTGTGGGCCTAACAAAATGTATTAGCGTCGGTCTTTCTTGTCGCATTTTTGACTTACCTTTTCTCTTTCCAAGAACCTCGGCCTTGGCAGGATTCTTGACTTTAGGTCCTGACCCCGGACGGCGGCCTCCAGCAGAGTGGCCAGAGCTGTTTGTGGAACCTTTCGGACGGCCACGCCCCATCTTGGATGACTTGGGTTGCACGGTTTTGTTGTTGGGGAATAAAAAATGCGAAATGTCACATCGTAACACAATCACACAGAATGCATTAAAGACGACCTTACTTGCCGCCGAGTTACTATACCCACCCCACGGAATACATCTTTATGTTAAATTCAAATCCAGAAAAGTTTATAAGTAGTGGACTGCGCTGAATTTCACACTTCAGGTTGCCACCATGAACTTGATTCCGAGTCGTCTTGTTAATACGGTCGTTATCATTGCACATTCACACTCATAACTGACGGGCCCAATATCGAAACCATTGATGGTGCAGCCACAGGATTTGATTCCGACTATTGAAGGAGATAATAAACTACTGTGTAACAATTTAGCTGAGGGCACAAGCATACAAAAAGGAGACTTACGGCCCCAAGCGCCGCGATTCAAGGCACGACCTCCTCCGAATCGGACTTGTTGCCTCGTGTCTTGTGATCTACGTACACGGCACCACGGGCGACATCCGTGAGCGCTTCCAGCATGTGGTAGCGGCCCTTCAACAGCTCACTCTGCAACGAAACGGTGCCGGCAAGATAACACCCAGTAGCGTGAGCGAGCGGGAGCAAGCATCGGCAGAGCAGCCAAGAATGCGGAGGGCCTCAAGGGGGTGCGTAGTATCTTGCTGGCTTGATCTTGCTGGCTTGATACATGAGTCCAAGTGCGTGCGAGGGGCATGCACTGAGCGGTGGCCAACACGCAGGAGGGGCTTGGTGCGAAAAGGTGGCCCTCCCACGCGCGCGCAGGGGCTCGGATGTGTTCTGGACAATGCCAACCATTGAGACCTGTCGCACGCGAACTTTACAACAGTACATCAGGCCCCATGCCCCGACTCTGATTGCACGCGTACACCAGCCGACTTGAAGCGGCAGGCGCACACGGCGCGGACGACAAGAAAACCGCGAAGGGCACGTTTGAGTGTTCGCACTACACGATGGAGTCTGTGGCGGCGTGCGTGGAGGGCCTTCCTTGACGTGGGCGTCCGGGTATATCCGGATGTGGCGGCATCTTACGCCATGGTCAGCTGGAGGGATGGTAGACGGTGGTCGCACCGAGGTGAAGGGCCTCGGGCGCTTGGTGGGTGTCAGAGCGCGACCGCAGAGTCGAATGGTGCGGGCTAGATGGCATTGATGATGCTCGTGCACGCAGGAGGCCGAATGCGGGAGGTTCGAGTCGGGGGATTGAGGGTAGTCCGTGCTTGACTCCAGTATTCGCCAAGAAACAGTCATCCGGGCAGATTCCGACTCAAAAGAGGGCAAAGCTTCATTTCCAAAGGGTTTGTATGATAAGCGCTCACCCACATCCACGCCGCGTGCCGTATTTCGAGCTTCATGCGCGATTTGGTCGCTGTCAGAGACACTTGAGTAAGTGTCCTCATGTAGCTGTTGCAGCCGCCTTGGTCACATCTAGTTTTCACCAGGAGTCTCTTGCACTGTAGTGTGTGCCCTATGCCAAGTGAATAAGCGGCGACGGAGGCTGGATGGAGGTGGAAGATGGTCGAAGAGCCCTGGCCAGCTGTGTGTGACCGTAAGTGTGACGGACATAAGTCATGTCCAAAAAAGGCAAGCTATGCTGCCAGGGCACTGCACCAGAGCCTGACCCGACGCCCGACGACGCGTCTAGCTCTGCCTCATTTCAATTTTCCTAGCCATGTCCGTGTCTACGCCCTGCCCTTCGTTCTTCAGTGTACTGTGCTTGTGTTCGGAGTTCCGCGGCCGCAGAACGGCTGCACGTAATACGACCCGCTGGCCAGGTCTTTTCCCTGATCGACATATGCGACCAACATTTCCCCCCGAACTGGAGAGACAGATTTTTAAAGTCTCCGCCCTCTCACGACCTGTATCGATTATCGATTCCGAAGCTCATGTTGGTCGCATGGCGTGTCAAAGAAAAATGGTGCGACTTCCTTGCGATGCAAATCCACCAAGTGATAACTTCAGAGGTTACTCAAAGGGAATGGATGAATACCCTCGGCGTACCTCCCAAATCCTGTTAGGCGCCATCAAAACGAAACCTCCCACCTTCTTCCACGATTGTGTTCGTAATCTGTATCTCCTCAACGAATCTGAGGACACTTAGCGGGCGATTTTGTCTATCTGCACCGGCGTGGAAAATCTGGATCATGGCCGACTACCACTCGTTGTTCGCATCTTTGCAGCTCAAACATCTATACGCCAGTTTACACCCCTTCTTCGACGCTTTCCCCACCTCCCATTCATTTTTCTCTCAAATAACTCACTTCGAGCTGTTTGATTCTATGGAAGAAATCGATATAGGGAGCTGGTCCAGGCTTTCGCTCATTCCGCAACTCACCCATCTCGCATTTACTGATGGTGCTTTAATCTCCACATCATGTTCCAGCCTTTTGGAAGCGTGCAGCCTTCTCTCGATCCTCGTTTACATCGAACGTTGGGATAGGGATTCTTATGGATCGTACGCAGTCTCTCGAAAGATGTCCGGCTCGTGGCCATGTGCTCCAATTATTAACTCAGAGACTGGCAGATGGGCATCTGCGCCGGCCTGGATTACTGGAGTTACGCTGAAAGGTTCATTGCGACACGGCGATCGGGGGAGGTTGATGGTGAGCGTGCATTTGGTAGATCTCACACGCCTTCATTCATTGTCAGCTTCGCAGTGACGATAAAAGCGAAGAAGACACGCTGAAGCACAACTGCATTAACTCTTGCTCTCTTTATCCCCGTTGGAACAACACTTCTAGCCTAATCGCTTGAAGTCGCCTCCTTGAATTTGTGAAACGCTTTCCCTCCGAAGATCCCGTCTTACCGCTTGGCAGGGTCATTTCGGTTGTCCAGCGTCAATGATCATCCGATCAAATCTCAATTCCTTTCTTCCCAATTCCGAATCTCTGAATCGTACTGAGCGGGATGCTCATATTGACGTGACTCGGGGAATATCATCGTTTAAAATGCATTTGTCAAACCGGTCAAATTCTCTACTCCCGTCATGTTCTCTTCAGCAGTGTAGGGTTCGGGGCAGATTAGGCGCCGTTACGGCGTGGTCCAAGTGCGCAATGTCATTTTAGATTCAGTTCATCCCAGTTCGCTTCTCCTAGACGTCGAATATCGCCGTTAGAATGCCTTACGAGACAGCTGCGACCCTTTTTTTCTTTCTCGGCTCGCGTATTTCAATCCACCGAAGCTTCGTTTGGCCAGCGCATTCCTTGCCCACACACTCCTTTGCACTCAACTATGCATCTCTTCCACATCACTGCTATCGTGCTTGCAGGAGCTGCGTTGGCGTCGGCGATCGCGACCCCCACGCCCACGCGTAGGTCCCTCGGCCTCAACCCAGGCCCTGAAGATTTGGTCAACGCCCCCGGAGCCATGCCCGCCCGCGCACCGCAGCTGCTCACTAATGCCAAGCGCTTTGCTCTGGGACTCCCCCCGCTGAAACCCCGTCGTCGCGGTAAGGGACCCTCCAGCAACACGCGGAATGCCAAGCTGATAACCCGCGTCGACTCCAGGTTCGGCCGCCCGCGCAGCAAGCTCCCCCCTCCCGCCCGTCACGTATGTGCCTTCCGTGCCTTCCTTCTTCCTCCTTCTCGCTTATCATGTATTTTCTTTCTCTGTAGCCAAACGTGCAACATCTTTGCGAAGGGCACTGACGGTACCGACTACGGGTACATCAGCCCTGTATGGAACGGCTTCGGCGAATACGGCACCTTCCAGTCCGCACAGGCTGGAGCCCTCGAGGTCTCATTCTCGTCCTCGCCAGATTCCCGCAGCCAGCTCGGGTTGACTGCAACCAACGGTCCCAGCGCTGGGGTCCCGTTCTTCGGTGCCAGTAAGCACAATGCGGCTGACCATCGTGGCTGACCCTGCTGACGATGCCGGTAAAGTTTCTGGCTTTGCATCCTCCAGCGACGACTTCGGCGCGGGCTCTCCCAAGTGTGTCATGGACCCATTACCTCCCCGATGCCGATGTCTGACTCCCTTGCAAGCTACGCGTACCTTGGCGGGACGACCCAGACCGCCGGTGGAGCGACTCCTTCCTCCGGAACCAACTCGTTCACCACTGCCACTGGCATCCCCGAGAACTTCGAGAGCGCTATCTGGAGCTACGACTTTGCGACACAGGCGCTTTCCGCGCAATGGATTAACACAGACGGCTCAGCGCCGGCGACGCACCTCCTATATGCTAATGACGCTAACCGTATGTCTCATTTGGTTGTTCTCACAGTTCGCTGAGTCTGATTCACATTTTTTCTGGCGGCAGAGGCCCTGGTCTTGACAGGCGACGTCCAGGCGCTTCGGAACAATTTTGGTGCTCTGTATCCGGAGGTTGTGAGTGCCACTTATGTGTTTGCGGCAGGATGCACCCATGATTTACCTCTATTGTCCAGACATTCACCTGCGTGCCTCCCGCACGCTCCCCCTGAAACGCAGTCGCTCGCACTCCTTTCCTAGTTGCTTTCGTCATTCTTTTCGTTTTGGTGGGCCGTAGATCTTCGGACTCTGAATGGACATCGTTATAGTAGACTTAGTGCGTCCAGATGGACAATAAATGGAGGGTTCATTCTCCCCTCTGCCAGGCTTTCAGGGAGTAATAGCTCCGGGACATGAGTACGAACCGGGGATCTTGGGCGAGATCTGCCACATATGGGTATTGCGAAGGCAGGGTGAATGAAACGAGCACGGCGAGAGAGGGGCAGTTTTTTAAAAAGGCTGAGATAAATGGGGACGAAGTCGGATTCGTGAAATGAGCGATGAGTAAACTGGGGGTAGCGAGAAAGGCGAGACTAGATCCCTGTGTCGCGCGGCTTCGGGGGAGCCGGACGCGCCGGTTATTTCTACATGGGTAAGATGTGAAAAGAAGTCGTGGAAGCGCATTGAAGAAGGAGCTGAGATCGGCGGAGCGGCAGGGGCGCGATTATCAGCACAATATTCGCGCTCGCCACAGACATCGAGGGATTTTCCACGTGGATGCAAACGGAGAAGATCTCCTTCAGATTAGTCTCGTGGATCCCAGGGTACCGGAGCTACATGTTACGGACTCAGCACGGAAGGGCGTTGCTGCTGGCGATCGTAGTGCAGAAAAGATTCGGTGGCCATAACGGGATAGCCGTTGGCTGGCTGGGTATAGCCTATTGTGATCGTGCGGTATAACAGCGGATCGAGCCTGAACGACAGGGAATGAATTATAATTGTGTGTCCGTGAAAGGTGACTGCCACGTACCACTCCTTGACGCGCCAAGCGACCAGCATCCGTTTGGGGATTGATTTATGGGCGCAAATTTTGAATATCGATCTTTCCAAGCCGAAGGGGAGTGCTGGCGCTGACGAGGAAGATTGCATTAGATCCAGTTCTTGGCGATTAATGAATGCCGTTCTATTTGAGGCCTCGGACGATGGTGGTGAGCCTTACATGTCAAGCCGGTACCGTTCAATCGGTGCTCATGTCACTGTTAGGCGTTTTGATGATGTCTTGCCGGATTGCAAGCATTCAATCACCAGTAGCAGAGAAACACTTACTGTGCTTGTGGCCAGAGAGTCGGGAGAGAACGTAGCAACGTGGAGAGTCGGAATGAGCACCATTCCAAGGAGACGCCATATGAATTGCCATATTGAAAATCTCGGTTAACTGTTGCAGTGCCGCTGCTCCGCTCGCTTACTTTGTCACCGGTATTCCCTGCATTGTGAATCAGCCCAGCATTATGTCGTAATTCGCGATGTACTCAGTGGATCTTCGCCCTCGACCCCGCAGACCAAATCGGAAGGCGGGGGATGGATAGGAATGGATATGCACAGATATTCCGTGGATGGGCCAAAAAATCCGTGGCGACAAAATGAACCTCAAATTTGACATGTTTGGTTGCTCAACCGTGACGGCGGCGCGTTTTATCACCTGACATCCATCAGATCCTTGCACTGCCACTGCCGCCCCCCTGCGTTCAACTGTTCAAACTTGGCTCGAATCATCAATTCAGATACGAATATCACCTTCTGATTCAAGTTCAACGATTGATTCAAAGCGTTTCGCATGATTTCACATGCCCACGTGCCAAAGTTGCCATAATTCTTGAATCTTTAAACATCACCTCCTCTTCGTTGGTACATGTTGTGGTATTAACTCCTTCCAGCTGCTTCTCCATTGCTTCTCCTGTCCTCTCATCCTTCATGCCCCGCGTGTGCCCATAATTCCCCATTTGTCCCCACCGGCTGAGTTCGCAGTTCAACCAGCTTACTTCCGTGTGGCACCCATCTGATTTTCCGTAGCAATCTGTGCAGGGTCGCAGGCGCAGCCCGATTTATCATCTCTCTAGGCTGCGGCCACCGTCTGTCTCGACGATTTTCCGAGTATAAATAGACCTCTGGTATTCAATGCAGTAGCCAGTTCTGTCCCCTGCAACTGGCCATCAATATTCGCTCTGGAGAAGCTTGCTCCACTGCTCAGTTTGTCTAAACTGTTCAATGCTGGTTCTGGATATCGCGCCTCTCCAAATCCTCCTTTGTTGTCAATCTCTCTCTCAACTTCATGGTCGCTTCGTCCGTGTTCAGCCCTGTTCAACCTCGCGCGAGTTTCAACTGGGTTGTTTTCACTTGGGTTTTGGTTTGGTCTGAGTGACGTCCTGGAATGATCTGGGTTATATGGAAAGTGGGTCCCAGCGGATTGGACCAATTTGGAGAGATAGTCATAAATAGAAGATAGCTTCATGTGCCGGAGCGAAGCGATGGCATGCCTTGTGTAAGATTAGCTAACCTTTGCCGAGGCGCACTGATGCCACCTGCCATTTCTAACGTCCACTGTCACTCCCACATTCAAGCTGTCGTCCAGTGCGGTCTTGTTTTCTCTTTGTCTTCTGCGACTCCTGCGCCTCTGCCACCGTCTAACACTTGGAATACCATTCATCCCAGCGCCATGATCAAATCGCCAGTGTCAAAAGCTGCTGAATGGCTGCGGGCCACCTTTCGCCCTCTACCAAGAGAACAGCAACAGATAAAACCCTGGCCCGTCAACCCACCACCCCTCCCTGAAGATCGCATCGACATTGGCCAGCGACCGCTGGAGGAGCAGCTTCCCAGCTGCCACTTCCTGCAACTCCCTCTCGAGGTGCGACAGTTCATCTACGAGCTAGCCCTGGGTGGGCGCGTCATCAGTCTGAAGCTCGTCGAGTTCCGGAGCGACTCGGGCACCATGCCCTGGCACTATGCGGTGCGTTCCGCGTACTACGTGCCCAGCGGCGAGGAGGCGGGCGATGGACCCAACAGGCGGCTTATCCCCGCAGAGAGGATCCCGATTGCACTCCTCGCTGCATGCAGGCAGGTGTACCTCGAGGCGCTCCCGATATTGCACGGGCACAACACGTTCCACTTCCAGGTGCACGAGCTCGAGGTGGTGGCCCTCGCCGCGCTGGGGAAATACTGCCTCCCCGGCCTCCGCAGCGTCCATCTCTTCAATAGCTGGTTCCGCTGGCCGAGGTGGTCCGACATAGCCGCGTTCCTCCAGCAGATGCGCCTTGAGAACCTCGCATTGGAGTTCGAGTTCGATATGCCGCACGCCGACTTGACGCACCTCGAGCTGGACCGGGGCGTCCCGGATGGAGGCTTGTGGACCGGCGCGGTGGTCAAGATCCGTAACTTACGCCAGTTCAATGTGTTTCTCACGGCCGGGGACCCGGCAGGGTATCCGGACCCGGCGGGGTGTCCGACGTACAGGAAGGAGGTCGTGCAGCATCTGCGCGACCTGATGATTGGGCCGGAGGCAGACGAGCGGTACAGGGTGTTACTTGAGGAGCGGGCAGAAAGGTTGGAGCAACAACGGCGCGCACGTTGAGTCTTCCCCCTCGGCGTGGCGGGGCCAACTCAGCGCCAAACTATTCTATGGGATGGTCTTTTCGGTCAGACGGTCAGCAGCCTCCCGGGGATCTCCTGTGTCAGTGAGTGTTTATAGATGCAACTGGATTCTAAGATCGCTCAACACCTTCTGCCCACAGCTCTCGGCCCAATTCTTTTTGGAGTGTTTCTTAGAAATAGACTACCGTGATCGCAGCCTCGAGGTGATTAACGCCGTCTCAGAACTGTAGAAACCCGACATGCAATCAGAGAACAACACAGCCCAAACTCCACGCACCTTATATACGGCGCCACATCCCCCAGAGCCCCCAAGACGACCTTATGGGGTTTCCCTTCCCCTCACGGGCGAAGCGGAAGCCCGCATCCACCAGCGCGAAACCCTCGCGGAAAGACAGCGCACTGCCCGATGTTTTGTGGACCTCCATAATCGCACTGAAGGAATCCGCGGATGCCTTCCCGCCGCTGAAGAGCGCCGTCGGCGGCGTGATCGCCTTGTGTGATATCGCAGAGGTCGGTGCGCAGGCCATCTCTGAGCCTTATATATATTTACCAGACTGTTGGACGAGATCCGCTGTAGGATGGAGGTGGTCGCGTTGACCAGCGGGATGGCGCGCCTTTTACACCTCAACAGGAATGAGCGGGGGCTGCAAGAAATCAAAGCCCAGCTCGACGACGCGTATCGCGACTTCGCGGTAGGCGACACTCGCTGACCCACTCCAATAACTTACATTGTCATGTATCTAGACTGCCTCCCTGCTAAGGAACGAAAGGGAGCAGGCGCAAATGACTCGCCATGTCAAGGAAATGTCTGCGAGGACTGTGGGTGACTGATGCTACTCTGTGAACGCAAGAATCTGACTTCCCAGTGTTCTAGGAAGCGCTAGTGTCAATGCAGGCTGCACTGTCCGAGGACATTTCCTGGGTTTCATTGTATTCCAAACTCGTAGCTTTTTTTGGCCAGCCCCTGATGCATGGCTCTCATGATGGCTGATCATGAGAATACGTCACCCTGCGGTCGACAGGCTCCCTTATCAGATGCAGGCGAGCACAAACAAGCTGCGGCGCGCATCGTCCAGTCATCCACCCACCTGGACGGCGCACGCCCCGTCCTATTTTTGCTTGCCAAGATGTAACGAGCGAGCCCGTCGACCGGAATAGACAGGGGCATGGTGAAAGTGACGCATTGGCACCAACACTGGCGCCAACTGGCACCATTTAATTTCCAGTTGGTGCCACTTTTGTCACACTGGCGCCGTTTTTGGCGCCACCGAATTTATTTGATTTCACAAGTCCATCGTCGATTAGTATTGGGTCTATGGCATTTCAAGCGACTGCTCTGAGTAAATTAGGGATACAAGACCGTGACGATTAATTCTTTTTGAGCCGCATCAACCATGATGGAACTTCAGCTTGCAAAGTGGCACCCAGAGAGGCTGAACTCGCAGAGGCTACGGCAAGAGGTAGAGAGTAAGCGCTGGACGTCAGAAGTAGAGTTGCTCAGGCTGTCATGCTGTCACCTTGAATCCCCATCCACAGACCTCGTGCCGGATTTCATCCACATCGAGGCGTCAATTTGGCGCCAACATTGGCGTCAACCCTTCACACTAGCGCCGAGTCACGCAGTAAAAGTGGCACCGCCCCGATTGAAGCTGGCGCCATTGTGGCACCCGCCCCACTGACCCTGGCGCCAAACTGCCACTGACTGGCGCCGGCCAAAGAGGTACATTGGCGCCATTTGACGCCAAGGTGGGTGGCAATTTCCTTTGTGGCTCGCAAACTCACTGTAATATGCGGTGTTCAAAGGGTATTGCCCATTTAACATTGCGGGAAGTCTTATGAGTGAGACCAAGGGCGCAGGAATTTGATTGCTGTCACACTGGCACCAGCTGGCGCCTTGGCGCCACCGGCGCCAGTTTCACTTTGCCCGAATAGACAGGTGCCTTGGAACAGCTTCCATTTGCTCGCAAGGTCCGAGCCAGGGAAGCATCGCGGCCTACTCTACACCCATGGTCAACCACCGAGCAGGATCTCCCTGAACCCTCGAAGCGTACGTCTAACGATCTAATTGCATGTGGGTCGCAAGAAATCTGGCTTATTTTGCCATGAGGTCGTTGGGCGTCTTCTTCGTGGGGTCGGGGTTGGTGCTTCTCGGTGCGTTGGGTGTATGACTTTGATGTTTTTAATACCTTTCTTAAAATGAATATCGTCTCAATATTTCCAATGGAAGCGCAGTCTTCGACATTATTGGCGCCGAGGTAAGAATAGATACGCTACGGAGGGAGATCAGAATGGACCATGCGAATTCCCCCCGTCACCAGAGTGGGATAACACGATACGGTGTGAAAACTAAAGGCACTGAACAGCATTCCAAGAACAGCGATAAAATGAACCACATTTTGGTCGTGTTTGGTCCATGGACCGCGACGCGTCGAGTCACCTGACATGAGATAGCAACCTTTCTTCACTGTGATTCAGTGTGAAGCTTTGGGGCCTTCCAACTGTTGGACGTGAATGTTTCTGCCACAACATCAAACGGTCGGCTCTATCCGTGGCATATTGATCATGATCACTCATCCGGGGAGGACTTGATCCCTCGGAATTTTATCCGCCGTTGGACCTTGCGTTGGACACCCTTGAACCAACTTCGACCGGTTGAGCTAACCTCAGTAATGCTTGCGAGGTGTCGCAACATAAAAAAGCCATTGTTTGGAACTAGCAGCGCTCAATCGTAGTCAATTTCACCCTGCAGCTTCATGGAGGAAACGCCAAAAAATAAATAAATAGTAAGGCCACTTCACCGTCTGCATATCTTGTAGACCTATTTTGTGGCACATCAGCAACTATGGGAAACAACAGAGCCCCAACGGATAAAGACGGCCAACGGATCAATCCGAATAGCATCATGATCCTTCGTCGGCCCGGCGGACGACTCCTCTTTTGACTACCCCGTTCCTCATTTCTCCTTCCGCACCGTGCTCACCCTTTGCATTGGCAGGTCTCAGCTACACGCGCGAGCCTCGGCACCGGACTCGTCCGTCTCGCAACGCAGATCGGGCTCATTGACCTGGAGATCAGCGTCGGGCGCCTGGGCCCCGGGGACCTCAAGAGCCTCGCGCCGGAGCTGCACGCGCTGGGCCTCCGCGCATCGTGCATCCGCTCTTTGACCTGCGAAAATCAGTCCTGACCACCGCCAATAGCGGACTATTGGCCTTCCACGTGGCCGTCGCGATGCGCAACCTCGACGCCGCCGCTGCCGCCGACAATGGGTTCGCGGCGCGGAGGCGGCAACTCGTCGACGAGCGCGAGGTGCGGCACGGGCACGACCTCGACGCGCTCGTGCCTATACTTGCATCTACCTCGGCCCCGCTACGCGCTGCCGCCGAGGGCGCCCTCGTAGCTGTTGACGAGTCGGGATAGATTGTAAGCCGAGAAGTCACTTCGTGTTGCGGCTTTCACGAGGGGCCGAATGCGAGTCGATTTCTTGTGGATATACTCAAATGGTTCTCCATGAATGCAATGGATCAGGGGGGTGCGATGCGGCAGGCTTGGGGCCATGGGCCTGGTTCGGCGACTGCAACACACGGCGATAGGCGGGCCTCGTGCGACAAATGGATGAGAAGGCAGTGGCAAAGCGCCAGGAGAAACCAGTCGAGGCGCGGGATAGTCTGGGAAGCGCTGGCGGACTTTCGGAAGGCGGAGAGGGTAAAGCTGATTGAGCCGTTCGAGCGGTTTTTCGATAAGGAGATCGGGAAACTGCGGGAGACTGGGAGCCGGGGTGCGGATGAGGAAATCTTTGCCCTTGGGTGCGTAGCGTGCGCCGTATGACCCGCAGGCTGATTCATATCTCTGCCGGTCGCTGTTCATCTGCTTCGTGTTCTGTGACGCGCTCGACGTGTTCGCGGGAAGGCTGCAACGCGTGATGGCGCGCGTGGCGGCGCTGGACTTGAAGCGCCCGCGGCCGCGCGTATGGATGCCTTCCGGCTCTACTGGCGGCTGTAGTACTCAACTTTGACTTTTGGAAAGATTCGGCGCAGGTTGATGAGCCGCGGCGCGCCGGGGGCGGCGGACGCGCAGCCACTGGCGATGTGCACGGTGAGCGACCCGACGGCGTTTGACGGGGCTGGCGAGGCGGATGGGAATGATGGGAAGATCGCGGACGAGGAGGAGGAGGTGCCCACGCCGTGTGAGTGCACTCCCTTCTCTTTCGTCCACAATTGAACTTAATACACGTAACAGCGCGCAACCCCGACGCGCGCCCTCCCACGTCGCGCCTAGGCGACATCTTCGTGCGCCTCGGGTCGGCCCTGCGCTTCTTCAAGACGCTGGAAGGCATCTTCGCGCTGCGGCACGCGGTGGTCTCCCTCGCGCTATGGGTGCCCGCGGTCGTCCCGCGCACGGCCGGGTTCTACTACGACAACAAGGGCATGTGGGCGCTCATCATGTCGCAGATAGGCCTCGCGACGTTCACGGGTGACCAGCTCGCGGGCCTCGCGGTGCGCCTGGTGGGCGCGGTCGCGGGACCGCTCGTCGGCATGGCGGTGTGGTACATCGCCGCGCCAGGGACGGCAGACGGGAACCCGTATACGATCGTGGTCGTTACAGTGAGTTCTTCCCTAGCGCCGTCGGCAGTATGTGCAGTTAGCTGATGGTATGCATACGGTGTTCGTGGCGCCGTTTCTGCTGGGGCGGCCGGTGGCGCCACCGCCGCAGACGATGGTCTGGACGATGGTGGGCGCGATGACGATGTTCGTGGTGGGTTATTCGTGGCTCGACACGCATTTTGAAGTTGTATCCAACCCGGGTGTCGGCATCACCGTTGGGTGGAAGCGCGTGTGTGTATTACTCGTGCACTCTATCCAGTCTTGATTAATTAATCGCTCTCTTTTGAAGGCTGCTAGTGGCCATTGGGTTCACGGCTGGGGTACGTCTGTTGAAGGCTATCGTTCATTTTTTATTCTTACTTTCATTTTGCACCGGTAGGCAATAGTGATGATGTTCCACGCCCGACATCAGCTCACCTGATTAATTAATGGCTCTCTTTTGAAGGCTCCTCGTGGCCATTGGGTTCACCCCTGGGGTGCGTCTGCTGACGAATGTCGTTTATTTTTCATTCTAACTTTCGGTATGTACTGATAGGCAATAGTGATGATGTTCCCGTGCCCAACATCAGCGCCCGTACTCGTGCGCCGAACCCTCGCCGCGACGCTCCAGGAGATGGGCAGCATCTTCGGGCAGGAGGTCGAGGCGTTCCTCGCCGAAGAGGCGCGCGCGCGGAGCTGACAGTACGAGAAAGAGTCGATCGACTTTGTGGACGATGTGGGCGGGAACTCGAATACTGTGCGTCGCGCGCGGAAGGTCTGGCGGAGGATGCTGGGGGTCTTCGTATGCCCGCTTTTGCATCCATGATGACTGGTAGGTTTTTAATGTTTTTCATTCTTTCCAGGAACGGCTGCAGGGGTCAACACAGTCACTGAAGACAGGGCGGTGGGAGCCCCAGGTGCAGTGAGTGGTATTCAGAGTTTGCAGCCATGCCATTCATTCGTGGGCAGGGGTCTGTGGCCTCACGAGCAGTGCACGCTGCTTCACTCCAAACAGTGTGTCTTTACATTTTGTCTCTATCAAGGCAATTCTCCAATTCGTTTTTAAGACCAAATCGCTAGCGCTCTTTGCTGGAGCGTTCTCGAAACTCGATACGAAGTGATGCAGCATTCTTGTCCATCGGGTTCGTTCGTTCTATTTTGGCCCTTCTCTGCGAATATTATATACCAGACACCATTCTTGAATCCCCATTTTGTGAGTCGGGACGATGTGGTTGAGCCAGCCGATGGTAATATCCTGTCGCATGCACTCCACGCAGCGCACCCTGTACCCGCGTCGCTCCCCCTTCTGCGGGACCGCCTGGTGTATCACGACACCACGCGCCTGCGAGCGAGACAACATCTCGGACGCAGATTCTGGCAGCACGGAATTGGAACAAATGGGGCACTAAATCTTAATAGTATGTACGGTTAAAACTTCTGTGTTTTGCGGGGAAATCACTGATTACCGTGTAAGACGAAAAGACGGAACTTCTGAAACTCCGGACCTATCATGATATGTCAACATTTGATTGATGGTTTCGCACTGTCACACTTACACAAACACCTGTGCCTAAAATTGGGCCATTGTGTCTTTCTCTCCGCCCTCTCCGCTAGTGGGACCTAAACCTCCATGAAACGCGCCACTCGATGAGTGCCGCTGACGTTCAAGGACAGCTGTACGTGTTTAAGAGTACTTTCGCTTATTGACCACCGACTGCGTCGAGCAGGATTGTCGGCGCTTTTGACATTTGGCCCTTCAGTGCGCGCCTTCCAAGTCCGCCTCAATCTAGAGCTCATGCCTTCCCCCAGCGCTCCTAGTTTACGATCACCTCCTCACGCTCGAGTGGGAAATCTCACGGTATTGGGGCGAGGCGTTCACCCTGACCGTGCCCAATGTCCTGTTTTTTGCCAACCGATATGGAACACTATTTGGCAACATTCCTGTTATCATTCCGTATTTCTGGGACAGTCAGACGTTGACACGGAACATAACGGTCAATTGAAATTTCCTTCCGTTCAGCAGTATACTAAACCTTCCTAGACGTGCGGCTTATAATTCTTTCTCGTGAATCCAGATAAGTTGACTCTGTGTTTTGGCTAGATGTCACAAGTTGGAGTCGTACCACCAATATTTCATCGTTGCGACTCAGGTCTTGGTCGGAGGTATGTACGTTTGTTTGACAGCGTAACCTCAAACCCATCCCTTCTCAGTAATGCTCCTTCTGCGGATCTATGCGCTATATGAGCGGAGCAAACGCGTCCTCGTGTTGGTGGTTGGTGTGGCAGTCGGAGCTGTGGTTGTTGGGCTTGTACGTCGCCCTCGGCCTATCATATACAATACAACTAACGAAAAACATTACAGTGGTCAGTCATCACGGACACATCGGATGATACCAGCATAAATCTTTATTTCGGATGCAACTTCACAACATCTCGCTCTGAGTGCGTCTATATTCTATCTTTGGTCTGAAGCCTCTCCCTCTGAATTGAGAATATCAGAGGGAACAGCCTCGCCGTGGCCTGGGCTGGCGTCACCATATACGACTCCACGATCTTTCTCCTCACGTTGTATAGAGTATTTGGTCGGCATCGTGCCAATGGACCGGATCTCTTCACCATATTACTACGCGACGGTGTGGCATTTTCCTTCGGATCCTCCGTTCGTTCCTCTGTTTGTGCTTCTGACGCCCTAGTCTTAGGTTCCCTCTACTTTGGGTATGTCATTTTCTCCTGCCGTTCCTTGGATTCCCTCTGACAGTATGGCACACAGAGTCATGGTCATGTCTAATCTAGCCAACATTCTAACACTTGTTGTGAGTGCAAGGCTCAGTTACTTGTGTTTGCCATATTCGCTAACCAATGCCCCTTAGATCGGCAACGTATGTATTTCATTCTGAAGTTCATCGGCGCGAATTTATTGAACGCAATACAGCCTGTTAGCCGGGGTATTGCTACAACCTTTACGAACATGTGCGTCCGCTATCTTGCTCGGTCGCTGTAAGATGGTCTCATCGAGGGTTTATTCATCCTGCTAGCATCTCGTCGATCATGATAACCCGGCTCATGCTCAACCTGCGCGACCCCGTGCTCGCGCACATGTCCGGGCGACTGCCGCAGAGCACGACAACTACAGGCAACAACTGGTTCGCAGGCGATACCGTCGCGGGGGGCTCGCCAGTACTTGACACCAATTTGGGTGCGTGCGGCGCTGCATAGTAGTCGGACATTGAATGCCTTATGTTGTTTGTTTTCCACAGACATTGAGCTCCCAGAGCGAAGGGCGGCGCCCTCGGATTCGCGGACGTTGAGAGTGTAGTCTGAACTCCGTGCGAAACATAAATATTAATAAACGAATAATGTCAATAGAGCAGGACATGGCCGCCTTCTCAGAACGTGCTGCGAAGCACGTGCATGTCATGTGAGAAGGCCGGCTCCTATCTGAGCTCTGCTCAGGCATAGACTACAGGACATTGGACGTGACTCCATGGAGGCGGTACCGACCGACTTGAACAACATTTGTTTCAATTTTGCTCTCACGCACCGATAGCGCGTGGTGCGCATCCGCCCCAATTTAAAAGGTTGTGTTGGACTCGGGGTTGGGTCATAAGGATTCTGGGCAGTTTTTTTTTTCCAGCGCAGGGCAGGAGCAACCGGTAGGAAGATCAGACACATAAAAGCAGGTACACTACGAGAGGAAACAAGACCTAATAGCGCGTGGTGTGCTCCCGTTTCAACTGGAAGATGTTGCTACGGTACTGTGCGGGGGAGCCCGTTCGATTCGAGATCGGGTCATTTCCACAGAGTGTGGAAGCTCTTTTCTTCGCGGACCTAGAAAATATCAGTCACTTAAGAAAAGGAGCGTAGGCAGAGGAAGGAAGACCTGATAGTGCGTGGTGCGCACTCGCCCGAAATATTGATGCAAAATCCGTTGCACGTGGGGAACCCGTTCGATTCGGGGTTGGGAAGGAGTCTCGCTAGGTGGAAGGAAAATTAGACACATAAAAAGAGGAACACAACGAGAAGAAAAGGACCCGATAGCGCGTGGTGCGCACCCCGGAAATGTGGTGGCAGATTCCGTTGCATGCGGGGAACCCGTTCGATTCGGGGTTGGGTCATGCTATGGTCTTCGAATGCTTTTTTCTTCGCAGGGAACAGCAAGCCCGGAGGAAAATAGAAAACACATAAAAGGAGGGACATAAACAGACCTAATAGCGCTGGTGCGCACTCGCTCCAAATAATCGGCGGGTGTGTCAAACGCTTCGCGGGGAACCCGTTCGATTCGGGATTGTGTCATGAATTGGCAGGAGCCTCTTTTTCCTCGCGAAACTGCCATTATTAGACACATAAAAGACACATAAAAGGAGGAACACAAGCAGGGAAGAAAGACCCGATAGCGCGTGGTGCGCACCCGCTTCAAATATGACGGCTCCGGTGTTTGGCGGGGAACCCGTTCGATTCGGGGTTGGGTCATATAGGGTTATACGAGGAGCTTTTTTCCTCGCGGACGTGGAAAATACCCATTATCAGACACATAGAAGGAGGAACACAATGAAAGGAAGGAAGGCTTGCTAGCGCTGCTGGTGCGCACTCGCCCTGTTTAATTTGGGTCTTTCATTGCATGCGGGGAACCCGTTCGATTCGGGGTTGGGTCATCCATAGGAAATGATACTTTTTCTCGCATCGCAACAACAACTGTTAAAATACTAATAATTAGACGCATAAAAGGAGGAACACAACAAGAGGAACGAAGGCCCGATAGCACTGGTGCGCACCCGCTCCAAATAGACATTTTCTCACAATATACGCTTGCGGGAACCCGTTCGATTCGGGGTCGGGTCATTCGGAGTGTGAGATGTGTGAAGGCCTTTTTATTTGCGGACCTGGAATATCAGACACATAAAACGAAGAACACAAACATGGGAGGGAAGACCTGATAGCACTGGTGCGCACCCGCTCCAAATAGACATTTTCTCACAATATACGCTTGCGGGGAACCCGTTCGATTCGGGGTCAGGTCGTATATGCTTGCAATAGGAGCTTTTTTCCGCGGGCCGCAAGAACTCGTGGAAACGCCATAATCGAATGCATAAAACGAGGAACAAAACCCACTATCAGACACATAGAAGGAACACAATGAGAGGAAGGAAGACTTGATAGCGCATGGTGCGCACTCGCTTCAAATAGTCGAATGGTATATAATGCTTTGCGGGAAACCCAGGTCATATGATAGGTGAGAGGGGTTTTTCCCCCGCGCACCTAGGAAATATTCAGGGACATAAAAGGAGGAACACAACGAGAGGGATGAAGACCCGATAGCGCGTGGTGCGCACCCGCTCCAAATAGATTTGTGCCTAGGACGCATCGCTTGCGGGGGAACCCGTTCGATTCGGGGTTGGGTCATTCGAGCTCATCTAGCAGATTTTTTTCCTCGCGCGCAAACAAGGAATGCAGGCCACGGAGAGAGTACCCAATACAGGAGCGTGTGGTGCGCGCCGCCAAAAGATTTCCTGGACGTATCATCCCGGCTTCAACATGCAGCTGAAAGAATGAATCCGAACATTCCAGAGAGTTCCACACGGAGCTCGGGGTTCGTTCCACCGGTACCGGAGTTGAGCGTCGGCACATGCGCCCGACGCTAATTCTGACACACGTTGTAGAATGGAATGGACAGCACAGCGCGGTGGCGCGGGCCCCCGTGGCTAGAGCGGCGTGTGGGCACGAGTGTCATCGGATCTTGCGTCGGCGGGTGGCAGCGCCGAGCGGGAGTCGACAGCTGCCAGCTTAAGTTGGGTGTTGGTGGAGTCAGAATCCACAGCAAGAAAGTAGCGGCCTGGCTGAAGTACTAGTTCCCTTCCGCCCGTTCAGTTTGAGGAGCAAGAGACGCGGAGGCTCCTTTCAAGCCTAAGAAACGTAGAAAGATAAAACGATCCGAAGCGGCCGGCCGACAACGCCGACCTGCGGCCTAGGCACTGCCGCGTGACTGACGTCATAATTGCTGTTAATTGCAAGATCCGGAAAATCGGCGTTAAAAGGCTCCTTCTCTTCTTCTTCGCACCACCACAACAGCAGCTCCCCCCCAACTTTTATCTCAGCTTTTACGTCTTACTCGCCGGTCAAAGCGAATAATCTCGAAATCAACCAACCATCAATGACGGACCGTTCGACTTCACGCGGCCGCGACGCCTTGGTGCGCCCCTTTTCTCTTTCTTTTTTTCTGCACGTTTCACGACGCTGACCGTTTGGGTGTAGACTTCCTCAGGGCGCGGCGGTCTGGGCAACATCCACCCCTCACCCTCGCCCTCGCGCCCCACCACGGGGCCAGACGACTTCTCCTCCACGCGCGGGCGCGAGCCCGCCGTATCCCCGCTCGCCGCCACCGAGCACTTGCGCTCCACGGGCCGCGGCGGCGCCGGCAACTTCCGCTCGCCCTCGCGCGACGTCGACGTGCGGGGGGAAGCGGAGCGCGATGCCATTAGGGCGGCGGAGGCGCGCAAGGAGGGGGCGCTGCACTCGACGGGGCGCGGCGGCGCGGGGAACATAAGCCGCTCGCGCTCGCGCGGGCCCGAGACGTCGCTTTCGCCCTCGCGCGCTGGGGATGCGCACGAGGTGCACTCGAGCGGGCGCGGCGGCGCGGGGAACATCGCGCCGGGCCCGGCGCCGGCGTATGAGCGCGGGCGCACCGGCGCCGTGGAGGGCATGTGCGTTCCTCTCTCTTCCGCTCCATCCGAGTTGCGCATGCTGACTCTTTTTTTTTTTTGGGCCAGACACTCCACCGGCCGCGGCGGCCTCGCGAACCTCACGTCCGCGCCGTCCCCGCCCCCCGACACGCCCGTGCACCACCTGGGGGTGTACGAGAGCACCGGCCGCGGCGGCGCCGGCAATATGTCGCGGTCCCGCGAACCCTCGGCCGATGCGTCGAGGGAACGCCCCTCTGCTTCACGCGAGAGAGGGGACGCAGAGAAGGAGAAGGGCGGCATCGCAGGGCTGTGGGGGCGCTTGCACCCGAACCCGCACCCGCACCCGCACCACCCTCATCCTGGTCCCAACGCACACGGAGCTGGGCACCCGGACACGATCCAAGAGTCTGGGGGCGCGCCGGGGCAGCCCGTCGGTGTCGAGGGCGGTCTTGGTATGGGCCTCGGCGTTGGCGGCCGTGGGGGCGTTATCTAGGATGCGCTGGTGAGAAGCGCGACTAAACGAATAGGACTGCATAAAAGAACAGGACGAAAGAACTCCGTGTGTATATGTTCATCTATCACTTATCGCTTCGTTTATTCTCTCCCCATGTATTGTCTATTGGCTACCTACATTACACCACCACCTTTGGCGTCTCATATAGTATTATGGATTGGTAGTACTACTTACACTGCTACAGATGGATAGGATAGGATAGACGTTTTGTATTAATTTCTAACGTTCACGCTACCTCCCTGACCCTTACGTTTTTTTCATGGCCACCTTCGCTGCCTGAAAGTCATCTTCCCTCCGGGGAACTCCGAGTCGCGTCCGCGTCTATCTATGGCTAATATAAAAAACGCAATCGATATCCTTATCCATGCACCCGGGAGGAATCGAACCTCCGTCTCCTCGGCAGCTTGACACACAGTACAAGGCTATGAACTCGGGGCGATCACCATGATCCACGGGAGCTTGCACGCTGCCTTTCGGTCGTCTAGAAGTGTTGCTAAAATCAAGTTTTGTGCAGAGCATAAAAAGGGTTTGCTGGCGCACACACAGAATGCCCCCAGGAGGATTCGAACCTCCGGCTCCTCGCTACTTCGTTGCTGAGAGCCCTCATACGGATTCGAGGTGATCACTCTGATCTACGGGGGTTTAGAGGGTACGTTCCGCGCGCTTAGAAGAGCAGCAGAAATCGAGCTAGATGCGGTGGAGCACGAAAAAGATGGTACGAAGCAAATTACGCCCCCGGGAGGATTCGAACCTCCGTCTCCTCGCTACTTCGTTACAGGGTACTCTCGTACGGATTCGAGGCGATCGCCATGATCCACGGGGGCTTGTGGACTACGGTTCGCGCGCTTGGAAGTGCGGCTAAAATCAGGTGTTGTGCAGAGCACAAAAAGGGTTTGTTGGCGCACACACAGAATGCCCCCGGGAGGATTCGAACCTCCGGCTCCTCGCTACTTCGTTGCTGAGAGCCCTCATACGGATTCGAGGCGATCGCCATGATCCACGGGGGCTTGGAGGGTACGTTTTGCGCACTTGAAAGTGCGGCTAAAATCAGGTGTTGTGCAGAGCACAAAAAGGGTTTGCTGGCGCACATACAGAATGCCCCCGGGAGGATTCGAACCTCCGTCTCCTCGGAGCTTGTTGCACAGTACAAGGCTATGAACTCGGCGCGATCACCATGATCCACGGGGGCTTGCACGCTATCTTTCGGTCGTCTAGAAGTGTTGCTAAAATTTGGGACTGGATGCGGGGGACGAAAAAAGAGTGTCAGAGCCGAACAAGAAATGCCCCCGGGAGGAACAGAACCTCCGTCTTCTGAGGTTAACTGAGCGCTGCGCAGATCTGCATAAAAAACGGTTTATGTACCAACAAAGCCCGCAAGAGGAATCGAACCTCCGTCTCCTCGGTAACCTCCTTCACATTGAATTCGAGGCGATCACCATGATCCACGAGGAATGACCAAAGTAGTGGAAGTGGAAGTGACTTCCACTTCCATTAATGAATCCCAGTGGAAGTGGAAGCGACTTCCACTTGCTCCCACTTCCACTCGGGGGGACTTCCACTTCCACCACCCTCTGTCACACAATCCCGCCCTTCTCACCGCACGTTCCGCCCTCCGGAACTCACCGGATACGATCACGATGGGTCTGGTAAAAATGACGCGGCAGCGGCGCGCACTGACGCGCACTGACGCGCAACTGACGCGGCAGTGACGCGCTGTGACGCGGCGGTGGCTGTGCGATTGACGCGCAGCGGCGCGCCGCCTCTAGCTCATCATGGAACACTCCTTCAAGCGAAATTTGAGTGCGAGCAATGTTTTTACGGCCCAATACATCATCTGAGCACAAAAAATCCAAACATAAATTTTGGTCACTGCGGAATAAACCATGACAATTCTTGCTTCTTTGAACACTTTAGAGACTTTACTCGGTCAGCAGGGCATCAGTTTGAAGGTTAAACGATATTATTCTATGACAGTGAGTCCTAAGAAGGAAACTCCAGTGGTTGTCGAACATAGGTACCTCCCTGTGCATGGCAAACTTGGATGCAAGCATCAGTAGTACTGTGTAGCTTTCTGATGTTTCCCCCAACGGAGATTTGGGCCCACATCGCTAAATGGATAGGTGCGCAGGCCTGGGATACCCTCATCGTCAGTAATATCATGAGAGATCCCCTGGGGCTGCACAATTTCTGAGCAACTGTCTGGATGAATTCCAAGTTCAATATTCTTTGGCCATTTCGTGTTTCCCTCTTGGAATTTGCCCATGCGGCCGGTGATGATGGAACTCATGAAGACGCTAGGTCAACTTATGTACACCGTGAATTGTGTATGTATTCATGCAACAATTGGTCTTCTACAATTGTTCATTCACTCAAGTCGTAACTATGAAATGATTAGTGCATACAGATGGAGATATCCAAGCACACATCGGGGTCTGGTAAAAATGACCCGGGGGCGGTGCGCACCGGCGCGCACTGACGCGGCGGTGGCTGTGCGATTGACGCGCACCGGCGCGCCGCCTCTAGCTCAACACCCAACGCTCATTTCAGTGAAATTTGAGTGCGAGGAACATTTTTATGCCCCAATACATCCTCTGAGCACAACAAGTCCAATCTCAAATTTTGATCACTCTAACTAGACACCGACGGTTCTTGCATATTTGAACACTTAATGCTCTTCGCTCGGTCAGCAGGTCACCACTTTGAAGGCTAGATGGAGTTACTGTATGAGCCTGAGTTCTCTGCAGTCCCAAGATATATATATACATCCCAGTGCACGGCAAATTGGGAGCCCAGTGCAACTCTCTAAACTTTCTCTCCATGAGTTGTACAACTTGGACCCAGATTGCAAAACACCGAGGCGTGTAGGCCTCGGATATACTGATTGAGCGATACAATGATTGACAGGTTGTTCAGACTTCTGACCAACTCTGGGGTTGAGTTTCAAGTTCAGTAATCTCTAGCCGTTTCATCTGAAGGAATCTGCCCATTATGCACCTGCGTGGTCCAGTACTCCTTCTTCAATCCCATATGCTGCATCTTTTAAAGGATTAATTTCCTGCATGGACTTCTTGGACTGACATTTTTGTGGCCAATCTGAGTAGCCTCTTCTATGATCCCAAGCAATTGCACTTTTCCTAGGAGGCAGTTCAATTGCGAAGATTTTCAACCACGTAAGAGCTCAATAGGCATCTGAAACTACCTTGAAGAGAAATAAGGGCTTGCCGTTCATTCTCCAGACTCAACCTCGAAATTTATGAGAGTAGATGTTTGTTTCTCTGCTGTACTGAACTGCATTAAATTGTACAGTTGCTGTACCAATATATCCCAATGAATCTAATTCGGCTGGTTAAGCTCGATCAGCCCGGACAATTGACTCTTCTGCATGGCATGTTGAGGACTGACCGACATTTTTATTGCATACATTCAGCTTGTTTCTCCCCAAAATTTCCCGACTTTGCTGATTATCTAGACTCCTTTGAGCTGCATGAACCATAATTGTCTTGAATCGAGATTGCACTGCTTGGGCCTCAATAAATATCTGCTCCTGATGTCGACCAGATTGACCCAAACTATACCTTGAACGGGTGGCAAGTTGAAATATGCTTGGCGGATAAATATATCAGAAACAACACAGAAGCTCGGATGGTCTCGGCGAGGTGACCCACAGAGTATGTGGGCTCGGAAGGATGATAATGCTGGGAACTCACTCTGCAATTGCTTGCAGACCAAGAGACTCGGGATTAGTCATATGCTGCCCATGTGCCCATGTGCCCATCCATCATGTATTGGTTGTATGTAGCATTCGAGCACCTCGTTGACCTGAGCTCTTATAGTTATCATCTGAGTGTGAAATCTTGGCTCACTCTGCACATACCTGGGAGCATTAGTCAACATCACCCACTTCAAGGATTATTCACTCATCCTGCTCGCACTCACCAATGTATTATAATTATGTGGTGTATGCGTATATAAGCCCGGTACTACAGTAATCGAGGAATTCAACTCTAGGCAGAACCAGCACATTTGCATTTGATTCTGTGGGCTGTATTCAGAGCTAGCTTCTCATAAACTGGATATGAAGCAAGCCATACTGACCATAGGCAGCAGGATTGAATCCATTCACCTCCGAATCTCACTGGGCTTTTTCAGCAAGTTTTGAGTTGCAGTAGGCCAATATATTGAGGGTCGGGGAGTAGGACAGTGGGTGTAGAGTATCTAAGAACAAAATAAGGCATGAAATATCCCAATTGAATGAATACATATATGTGCCATTGACGCGCTGGTGGCTGTGTCACTGACGAGGCGGTGGCTGTGTTGACGCGACACTGACGCGGCACCGGCGCGCACTGACGCGGCAGTGGCGCGCTTTGACGCGGACCTGACGCCAAATATACACAACACAAACTGGGTGCTACTGAGCCCGAAAACCATTGGAAAAAATGCATTTCTCCTCCACCAGCCTTTGCAAGGTCCGAACTCCTATTTGAACTGAGTTCGAACCCAACAGCCGAGGAGTTCAGCTCCCAATGTTGTGTATAAGGTGTACGACACCATTATAAAGCTGCCTCTGGGACTCAAGACACATTATAGAGCTAGCAAACTGAATTTGAATTGTAAACCATGATAAAATATACACTAGGCATACCGTGGGAAATGGCGCGTCAATGGCGCGTCAGTGCCGCGTCAATGGCGCGTCACCGCGTCATTTTCTCCTGACCCGATCACGATCACCTGATTCGCGTCGCGGTAGGACCGGTACGACAGTCACCTATCGGGTGCACCGCATGCGGCTGAGGCGTCAGCGGCAAGCGGCATTATTATGCACTCGAGATGGCCGTGTCGATGTGGTGGCGAGCCTAAGTGCGATCGGGCAGGGACATACCATATTGGCGAGCGGCCGGCGGGATCCATTTTTCAGGGATTGAGAAAACAAAATCCAGGAAAGCTTGGTGGGTGAAAGCAAAAGGTGGGGGGGCAGCGAACGAAAGCAGGGTGGCAGCAAACAATGCATTCTGTGCATTGCTAGAACGGGAAACACGTCCAGGGCGCATCAGTGGCCCGGCTGTCACGATCATCACATCATGCTCACAACTGACGGCGCGCGTTCACTTCCACTGACGGTCGACTTGCACTTCCATTGGCAAGTACTTCCACTTCCACTGACCTACTTCCACTTCCACTTCTACACTTCCACTTCCACTACTTCTGTACTTACTCATGATCCACAGGGACTAGCAGACTACGCTCCGCGCGCTTAGAAGTGCAGCAGAAATCGAGCTAGATGGAGCACGAAAAAGATGGAACGAACGAAACTAGCCCCCCGGGAGGAATCGAACCTCCGGCTCCTCGCGAACTTCACTCTGAAAGACAGGCCATGAACTCGAGGCAATCACCATGATCCACGGGGGCTTGCAGACTGATTCGGGCCCTTGAAGATGCAGCAGAAATGGGTTCGAACTAGATGCGGTGGAGCACGAAAAAGATGGTACGAAGCAAATTACGCCCCCGGGAGGAATCGAACCTCCGTCTCCTCGATAATCGCAATTACGCTCCTATGGAGCTGAGGGGATCGCCATGATCCACGGAGGCTTGTGCACTATGGTTTGCGCGCTTGGAAGTGCGGGCCAAATTAACTAAGTGCTGCACAATAAAAGCGGTGTGAGCACCAGCAAAGCCCCGAGGAGGGATTGAGCCTCCTGCTCCTCGGTAGCCTCCTTCGCTCACAAACGATGAATTATAGCCGCACTTCCAAAGACACAAACTGGATCTTCCAAGCCCCCGCAGATCACGGTGTTCATCTACTGTACTATTAAGACCGAATGTTCACACCATGTCACCCGTCACCTAAGATGTTCACTTTTTCAAGTGTTCATTTCTCGGCAATCACCATTAATTGCCATATTTGGATGCCCGGCATCCGCCGGGCGATTTTTTTTTGACATTTTTCGGCCTATTTAGGCCTCGAAAACTCACCGTCACCGTCACCTACGTCCCAAATGTTCAGTTCACGAGCCTCCGTCACCCGTCACCTGAACATTTGGTCGTAATAGTACAGTATTGTGCAGAACATGAAAAAACGAGTTGGAGGCTGAGCAAGGCCGCAAGAGGAATCGAACCTCCGTCTCCCCAGTACCGCTGGAACGCATGCACACGGATTCGAGGGGATCGTCATGATCCACGGCAGCTTCCACGCTACCTTTCAATCGTCTAGAAGTGCGGCTAAAACTAAGTATTGTGCATAGCAGAAAAAAAATGAAATGAAGGCTGAACAAGGTCCCGAGAGGAATCGAACCTCTCTCCTCGGTAGCTTGATGCCCAGTACAAGGCTATGAACTCGGGGCGATCACCATGATCCAAGGGAGCTTGCACGCTACCTTTCGGTCGTTTAGAAGTGTTGCTAAAATTTGGGACTGGATGCGGGGGACGAAAAAAGTGTCAGAGCCGAACAAGAAATGCCCCCGGGAGGAACCTCCTTCTCCGGATCGTCTGCAACTTCCTTCATCTTACAAGGGGATGAGATCCAGGGGATCACCATTGACATGATACACGGGGTGGTAGACTGCATTGTCCGCATTGGGAAGTGCGGCTAAAATAGTCCGACTAGTTGAACTAGGTGCCGCGGAGTACGAGACAAACAAAAAATCATCAGAGCATTCTAATAAAACAATTGGGTCAACACATCTGTGTTAGTGTCACGTACATGTACCGTAACCATAGTTAGAGTTGTTACCCATGATGTTTGGTGTCTGGTGCCACCCGGCCTGTTACTCAAAAATTCAACACCGCTTATGAGTTGGCTAAATGTACTCTGTCTGTATCATCAGCATAATCGCTTTAGATGTAATATAAGGAGAGAGATGAAATCTAAGGGTCGCGCCATCGTCAGAAACTCCCGACATTAGGAGCAGGTCACCCCATTTCACCGAAAAAGAAAAAAATTGTGAGAACAGAGAGCATTGTAACGACTAACGAGACTAAACAGCATATATTGTCACAGATTACTCCTACCTATAGCTTCTTTGACAACCCAGGTACATCCTCGTCAGATCAAACTCCAACATGAATGAATGGCACCCAACGGATGAATGGTATCCGTTGGCCAGACCTCTCCCGAAGGTTCCTAACAGCTATATGCAACGCTTCAGCTGCCCGAGTCGAATCTGGGGGAGACTCCTTGCACATATGTGCATACACATCTGCAACAACTTCTGGGACATCGGTATCCATAACGGACCCCATTGTCCCAACAACGCCCCTGCATCCTGCGAAGATCATACCTGCTGCCAGAGTAACCGACTCATCCTGCTTCGAGTTTTTGGACGTTTTTGTAGTCGAACATGAAGAGAGGAATGCCAGATCGGCATGAATGGGCAGCCCCAGGATTCTCGAGAGGGTTAATCGTGAATTCTCAGCAAGGAGAAATGCACTCTCAGTTGGATGAGCCATGTCCTGTACACCGGGGCATGCGAGATGCATCCAGATCGAGTCCATCATGCCTCTTTCAACACTAGCCATAATTGCAGAATTTTCCTCCAGTCGCAGAACGGAAATCCCACTAGCAGACACAATCCTTTCAATCCCATCGAGTTCTGCCTTAGCTCCTGGCATGGAGGGACCAGTTCGAGATGCTTGACCAACGGCAAGGAGTTTCAGTCTCTCCTGTGACATGGATTTTGGATGAAAGCCTTGAATCAATGTGGTCAAGGATGGTGTATAGGATGAAATCACATAGTCCGACAGTTTTGAGCCGAAGTTGTCGGTTTCTCCATACAGACCTGCAGCGTGGATGGGGAGGGACGCAAGAGGGCCGGTTGGGCACCACCAGATACGCGTGGGACGGTCTGATGGAGTCTAAAATAATGATTAGCTAGGGCATGACTTGAAGTGAATTTACTTACTGATAGACCAAGTCCATCAAGCACAGGTCTACCAACTCGCATCCATAAATCAGAGAGGATGCGTGCAAACTCAGACTCTAAATTTAAAGTCAAATCTCCCTCCTGTTGGCTGATCAACTCCAGTGATGTTTGTAAGTTCTGTGTATCCTGGAGTGTCAAGTCAGGAAGTGGAATATGCAAGACTTCGGGAAGGCCAGGCAAGAGTATGAGAGCATCACAACTGACTTCACTGGCATTGAGTATGACCACCGGCCCTCCTCGTGCAGCATGTGAAAGCTCAGACATGGTTTTTGGCAATAGGAACCTCTCAAACCCAGGTAATAATCGAATCTGCTGTAAAAGATTTTCCCGAGCATGAGTATTATCATGATATCGTTGTGGAGTGAATGGATGCATTTGCAGAGGACTGTGATGCTCCTCTGAGAGAGACATCAGGGTTTCTGCAAGTGCAGGATGAATTTGCTTGAGATCATCTACAGATGTACGAAGATTAAGCAACTGCCCCCAGATGACCGAGCGGCCCTGTTCTAGCCATTCAACTGCTGTATCATATTTATGGACAGTGATAGCGGCTGCAGCTGCATCTCTCACAACTCCCCCAACAATCTCAAAGTCATGCTGCTGATCACTGGCAGTAAACCAAGCCAATTCAGGGAGGACACCAAGAACCACAGTGTAGGCATGCATGAGAGAATGATGCTGTGTGTTTTGTGCATGATGTGCCCACTGTTTGGCTGCCACAAATCGTAAAGTTGGAGGCCCAGTTGTGGAACATGCTGCAGCAGTGTAGTGAATAAGCATTTGCTCAAAATCATTGGGATCATGAAGTTGTTGAAAGCGAATACTGAGGGAACTGCCAAGATCAATGAGAATAGGCACCTTGGCTGGATGGGCATATGGAGTGAGTGTAAGGGCATTTTGAAGCACGACCACAGATTCATTGATGTCTGTCAGGTCACCCAGCTTCTCAAAGCGAAGGCTGAGTGCATGACCAAGATCCGCAAAAGATGAAGGTTCACTGGGGTGGCCAGCGGGAGTGAGTGCAATCACCTGACGAAAGATCAACACAGCCTTTTCGAGGTCTTCCAAATCGCCCAGCCTCTCGAAACGAACACTGAGATCATGACCAAGATTGGTCAAAGATAGTAGTTTATCAGGGTAACTATCGGGAGTGAAGGCAACAGAATCTTCAAGCATTAACACAGCCTTGTGGAGGTCTTCCAAATCACCCAGCCTTTTAAAGCGAAGGCTCAAGGAATGGGCAAGGTTCTTCAGGAGTAAAGACCTGTCAGCATGGTCATTTGGCATGAGCCTGAGGGCATTTTCTAACATCAACACAGATTTGTTGAGGTCCGTCACGTCACCCAGCTGTTCAAATCGAAGGCTCAGAGAACTGCCCAGATTGCCTAACCTGGAAATCTTTGTGGGGTGGGCATCTGGCGTGAGTGTGGCTGCTTCCTGCAACATCGATATAGCTTTGTTGATATCATCAAGGTTACCAAGCCGTTCATAGTTTCGGAGGAGTGAAACTGCGAGCTTGGTCAGTCTCATTGGCTTGTTGGCTGGTTCATTTGAGGTATGTTCCCTCCCCTCTTTAAGCATTAATGTGGGCTGAGCAGCCTAATCAAACGAGAATTTCATCAAACCAGTCCCAAGAAACAACTGCCACCATACCTGTAATTGGCCATTTCTCAAGTCATCAGGGGTCAAATCCCGGGACAAAAATAGGGCAAAAACCCTGTCAACCTCAGCTGAGCCAACTACATGGCTGAGTTGACTGGAAAGCTCCTGCAACACATTGGATTTCCAATATGTGAGTGCCATCTGGAAAGTTGCTGTTAGCTCAAACACACCAGATAACACAAGCAGCATACATTGGCTACTGTGTCAATTTCCATTCCTCTTTCTCGTTCATATTTCACCAGATTTGTGTTCAGAGGTTCAAAAAGGTGATTGAGAGTTATCGTTCCCTCAGAATACATTTCCCATTGTTTGTTGTAGTAATCAAGGAGATCTTTGTTACTCTGTGGAGCATCCTACAAGCTGAGATAAGTATCACGAACAGTTCCACTTTGGAGATCCTTCACCATACAGATCTTCTTAGTATGCCTAGTTAAATAGGCTAAAAGTTTGTCATAAAGCCCTGAAAAAAGTGTGAATAGAAGATTCCCAGTTGGATGTAGTCGAATGTACCCCGAGAGGAAGAGTTGTCGGAAATTGTTTTCAGGCTGGTATCAAACTGTTTGTATTCTACTGGTTTGCCACTCAGAATTTCATCAACCCGGGTGTCTTCAAGTTGTTTCCAAGCCTGCAGCCCAGGGTCATCATTCACCTTACCCTGCCATTCTGGGTCCACAGGCTGTGAACCAGTTCCAGGCAAAATTATTGCACCTGTAGGACTTGCTACCCTATATGAAATAAATATGATACACTAGTGCAATTACTAGAAGGCTCACGAAGACTCCAAGAGTGGCCATGACACTTGTATTGGGACACAATCACTGCTCTTGCTGGACATGATGAAGTTGTAATATTCGAAGACATTGATCTTGAATTCCGATGAGTCCTTCATAAGGACATGATCTTCCTGTATCTTCCCCATTTGCATTGCATACCCGGGATTAGAGATGATGTCGGCGTGATAGAACATCATATCATGGTTATTGTTCATCATGCACAAGATGGTCTCCCGGTTGTGCTGAAGAATGATGCAAAGGATTTCTACATCTTTTGTGTCTTGTGGGATCCAGGAGTACCAATACTGGGGCCCATCAATATTCTTCATGCCATCAATATTTACTGGACCAGAAAAAAGTGTCAGTCCCTCCCAAAATTGGGTGTGGTCCACAATTTTGAAGGAAGGAACCCAATTTTCCTTTACCAAAACTGATATGGGCTTGGCTGCTGGGAGGGGCACATTTTTGTTGGGGGTCAATTTCAACAGAATACCATCTGAATCGTCCCAAGGTGGATTTGATGCCCATATGAACAGTCGAATCATAGCCAGTGTAGCTTCGAGGCCAAGCCAAATATATGTGTCCGAAGGAGTCAGAGAGTTTTGTACAATGGTGAAGCATCCAACATATCCCACAATTGACATGAGAAATCCGAGAAGCAATGCAGATAGCATGGCCAGCCATGACCAGGTATTTGCGGTAAATGACTTCATCTTTTTGGCCACCTCCTGGGGAGTGGATGCTGGTGGCAAACCCAAGATCTGAGCAAGGCATTCCACGAAAGGCCCTGTATTCTGTGCTTCATTGGTCTCGAGAAAGGCACGTAGGGAGGAGAGACATTTCTCGGATGCGACAGACTCATCCCATGGGTCAATGAGATGAGTGGGAATTTTTAGATTTTGTTCTTTCAAGAGGTCATTGAAGCCTTTGAATAAAATGCGCTGCTTGAGGATCATCTCGATCCTGTACTGCAAGATGAGCTGTCCAGGGAACACACACAATAAGCCTCCAATGACCCGAGAGAACGGAAAAAATAGGGTGAGAGCCGGAAAGGAAGTGTGGTGGCGGATAGAAAAGTGGAGGTAAGGGGTGACACCCAAGCATGCGACCAAGAGTGAGGCCATCAGGAGCCAGAGGTTCCATGGTCGGAGAGGAATGAGATGGAAAGGGACAGCGGGGCGCTCTAATGAAAGATTCTGCGCACTGCGGATGTAGTGCTTCTTCAGAAGTTTCAGCAGACGAGTTTCTGCCTCATAACGATCCCCATCTAGCATTGTCACTGCAATAGCGTCACCTTTGGTCTCGAAGCCCATGTGTTGGAGTGTCCGTGCACCGATGAAAGGGAGACCGACAAGCATAATGCTGAAAGCTGCCTTGGCAGGGCCAAGACTCCCGAAGATAGAGACAGGGGTGATGGCAGCATAGAGGTAGCCCCCACCGCCGCCCCCGCGCAGGGCCGATCCAACATGGAGTTCACATTGCTCCGTGCCAAGAAGTGAAAGAATTGCAGAGATGTCCTGGATTCCAGAGGAGACAGTTGTCCCGAATGAAGACATGGTGGGAGATGGGCTGGAGATTGTGGGGGGTGGAAAGGCGGGCACAACTTAATTACGGATCCTTTAGAAGCGCCTGTTAAGCGCTCGGGGCATTTCTATGACCGAGCACTCTGGCCGTCGTGCAGTGTCTGGAATGAATTTAGTCCCGATTTGGACTAAACTTTTGACACATCTTTGATGGATTCCGCAGGGCAAACGGCTAAGCCCGTGTGCCGACCATCACTTTTTTAGTTCCGATTGAGACTAAACGGCTCGATTCGGACTAACTATGATCGGCCATCAAATCCTCGTTGATCGCTTTTATTCGTGCTTGTTCCCCCTTCTGCCTAGTAAAAAATCTGAGGAAAAAAGGATGGAACTATATAGTTTACATCAGTTTCCAAGACTTCTCACGTAGCGAGGACTTTTTCGGGGCGAACTTAGGTCTCAAATTGTAAGTACAGAAACTTAACATGTGTTACTGGTTACTGGCCATGTCGTATGTAAGGTGGACTATGAACACCTCTGCATTGAATAACTAGTTTGAAAAACTCTCTGCTTCATCACAGTCTCACCTGTCAATCAGTGTAGGAATCAGTGTAGGCTAAATATGAATGCCTGAGGTAGACATGAGGCCAGTGCATCAGGGTAAGATCCAATTCGTAGATCTGGGCTACTCACACAATTTCCTGGGTCAACTTGGGTCTTGACATGCCAGGATTAATAATTTCCGGTGCAACCCAATGTATCTTCGAATCCTGACAGTGAAGGGACAACGGACAGAAAGCATTCAAGTATCTTTACTCAATATTATACCACAGGGCAAGGAACATGCAAGGCTATTAGGGAAAAACATACAGTGGCGGTGAAAAATAATGCACGTGCTCGTTTGAGCACATTTCTGAGCCGAATCACTTCAAATAAAATTGTGGCATGAACTATGAGCAATTTCATGATGGTCCATAACATTTGAACCAAACATCCCCTACCTCATGGGCCCGAAGTAAAACAAATGAGCAGTTTCTGAGAAATTGAGATCATGGGTTCATGTGGTAGTGAAAAATGGTGAACATAGGATGAATGCCTGCACAGAAAAACCGATCCAGAAATCGCCCGAATCCAAATCCGCCCGATCGAAAGCCTGAGAGAAAAAATCGGCGAGAAGACATTGAAGCTGGTGTATACTATAAATAAAGCCAAAATAAAGTTGGCAGCGTATTCGTATTATAAGTTCTGGCTCCGCCACCGAATATATCTACGCTCGTACTGAAATTGAAGTTGAAATAATTTGAAATTGAGCAGTTAGACAGGCACGCACGTGCATGCGCACCGCCACTGGCATTTCCTTTTTGGGCGTCTCGCTCAGACTCCTGCTCGTACATGCACATGCATAGAAGAGGCTGCTGCAATTACGCGAAGTACAGATACAAGTACGGGTACGGGTACGGGCGGACATCTATCTAGGAGGACCATGGCGCGGTGACGAGTGGCCGTCCGACGCCTCCATGCCGCTCGTCTGGTCGTGGGCGTCTGCAGCGACCCCGGCGCCGGGGTCGCGGGACATCTATAATATTAATTGGGGGGCTGTCCGCGTGCCCCGCATGCGGCGCGACGTGCGAAGCCCGCTCCGCCGCTCTCTCCTGTGGATGCGCACACTCGAAGACTCGATACGCGGCTGCCGACGAGGCGGGCGCCCCAGCCGCCTACGTGAAGCGAATCGTTATCGGATCCCGCTTGTCGACGAGCCGCTGGTACACGATGTTGCTTGTAAACGAGGACCACTGCGCGAGGAGCAAGTAAGCAGCGGACCCCACCGTGCGCAGCAAGCAAGACTCACCCCGTTGCCCACGAACACCGCTGCCCTGCGCCCGATCTCCATGTCCACCGCCATCGAGACGTCCGTCTGCTCCGTGTCGAGCACGAGGTCCTGGCTCGTCGCGACCGTCCACCCGTCGGCGCGCAGCGCGCCCTTGAGCTCGTCGAGCCACGCGCTCTTCTCGTTCGTGAGGAGGTACAGCACGTCGAGCGTGCCGTCGCCCAGGCCGGTGTCGCGCGTGTGCGCGAGGTAGTCCGCGCGCGCCGCCGCGGCCTTGCGCACAACGCCCGCGAGGTCGGGCCAGCAGCGCGCGAGGAAGCGCTCGTCCTTCCCGGGCGCGTCAGGCTCCGGCGCATAGCGGTCGGGGAGGTGCGGGAAGAGGTTCCAGCTGTAGAACGCGAGGTTCATCCACGCCATGCCGCGGCAGTGCCCCTCGTAGTCCCCGCGGCGGAGGTGCAGCGCGAGCATGCGCGCGAAGGGGGCGCGCGGCGCGGGGTGCGGCGGGCGCGGGCCATGGGGGAGGAAGAGGTACGCGTTGCGCGCCACCGCCGCGCGCACGATGGGCGAGGGGCCCAGGAGGCGCGAGATGGGGGACGCGGCGAAGGAGGGCCAGAGGGAGAGCAGGCGCGGACTGCCCCACAGGCTGAGGTCGAACGTCTGCGGGAACGAGTCCTCCGCGGCGGTCGCCTCGACGATCTCGATGCAGCGCTCGGGCGCGCTTTGCAGGAGCGCCTGCCAGTGCCGCAGCACGTTGATGCCCTCCGCCGTAGCAACAGCGGGCTTGACGTCGCGCGTGTTGATGTAGCGGCGCTCGCGGCGCGGGCACACGACGTCGAACCAGTCCTCCGAGACGGCGCGCGGGGCGGGGTCATCTGGCTCGAAGGGCCCGCCCGCGACGGGGCCAGACACGATCGCGTTGAGCGGTGTGCGCGGGTTGACGCTCACCCAGTGCTCCTTCGGCCACTGGTAGTGCTCGTGCGACCAGTAGTAGTCCTGGAACACATACGCCCGCCCGGAGACGTACGCTAGGTGAGCGTTCATCAGCCTGATCTCATTAGCGCGTCGCAGGATAAGAAAGAAAAACGCAGCTTACACCTCATTGAAGCAGTTATTCCACCCGAGCACCCGTACTTGATTCGAGAATTTCACGTAGCGCCCAGACTTGCCCTCAGGGAAAGGCAGCGAGAGGTTGTGCTGCGGGAGCGCGGCCTCCCACTTGCGCAACGCGGTGTACGTCGGGGGGCCGCCGTCCGTGCGCCAGGGCCCGCCGTCGGCGGCGTAATAGTTGTACTGCGTGCGCACGAGGTGCCGCAGCTTGGGGTGCGCGCCGGTGATGGTCCCGAGCACGAGCAGGAGGAGCACGGCCGCGAGGAGGACGCAGCGCGGCCGGCAGCGGAGGAGCCCGAGCGCCATGCGAACGGTAGGCAGAAGAAGAAAGCAGAATTTGCCGACGTGGCAAACAAGCCGGCACTGCCACTGATTTCACACTTTGGGGCCACTTGTGTTTGACTTGTGTGCTTGTTTTCTTCTTTTCCCCCTCAGTCTCTTTGCCCAGGCGGCATTGAAAAATCGACTGGCTGGCTTATTTCCAAGAACCATCCGTTCTTCTGATTCCAGCATTCAAGGTAAGATTTCCATGTCGACCACCGCTTCACATTACCAACTCGGGCTTTTTTGTCAGTGACCCGACAAGTTGTTTCGATTCACGGCCCGGGTAGGTTTTTCAGCTTGTACCACATCTTCATTCAAACGACTCGGATGGACTAACACGACTCCGTGGAAAAAGATTCAGACTAACTGGCCAAACTCGGGGTTGACTCGGCTGTCCTAAGTAACTCTGTGAATGTCGGGAGCGACTTCAGAGCAAGCGGTATGCTAATATGTGCATGTGCCTTCCACATATCGCAAGCAAAGTCAATATGAGTGGGGCTCGACCGCAAATAAAGGGCATTCGAAGCTAGAAACGAGTCCTAGATTACCATACGAAGGAGTACGAGGCCCGGGGAGCCGAGTCAATCCTGCTGTCGCAAATCGCCAGACCGACACTCGAGGGAGTCTCCTAGTGAGTATTTATCTGCTCATGAGGTGCGATTCGGGGGATAAATCAACCGAAAATGCGCTCGGCATTCCCACGGTTCAACATAGTTCATGACTTGTAGTAAATCGCGGAGGAATGAGGGACGTTGGAATAATGCTCCTCCGACTGGAGCCTGAATTGACTGCGCACATAATCTCTCCAAGCAGTATTCGACCTCACAGACTTTCTTGGACACATTGCAATTTGAATGGCTCAACTACAAGCCAATAGCTTCTGACACAGCGTGAGTAGGTGTGAGCTACGGGGTTTCTCGGTGAGAAAGTCGTAGACACAAGGAATCTTGATGGCGCGAGACTTCAGAATCAGAAATGAGTCGGTGAAGTCAGAAGTCTACGTGTTTGATACCAAGACTGTCCTACTGCGAAACTACTAGTGAGTTATACCTACCTGCAAGCACATACGGAACCGAACTATGAGTAATTGACTGGGGCACAGGAGCTACGCAACTACGGCACAGTAGTTGCGGACTCCGGCACAGTAGCCGCGGACTCCGGCACAGGGAGCCGCAGCGAAGCCGCAGCGATGGGCTGATTGATGTAGCGATCGGTGCGTGATCCTTACAGTAGGACGGTATGTATATGTCTCCAGAAGACACATAGCTTATTAATGAGACATTCCCTGCCGCGGAACGTTGTGGCGTGCGGAAATTCCCCATCTTTTTTAATCACAGCGAACGAGGATTGCGCGATGGCTGCCAGCGATATCGATGAAAGATTGGGTGACTCCGTGCCTCAATTAACCTTCTACATACACATTTACTCATCTGGCAATTGGAATAAGTTATAGAAGCCACACAAAGAATAGCTCGCGAACACAGTTCGCAGCAGGTCCTAGTATATCCCGGGTCATGGCCGTCATTTTCAGAGGAGGCACGGCCGGCATCTCTGATCTCTCAGCTCTCAATGGAGTCTTCAAAACTTTCAGGATATTCTGCTGGGGACAGTGCCAGTTCGGTACGCTTGTAACTGTGGCTACTGTGCGGAAGAAGTTCTGGTATGCAGCCTGATGGCAAAGACGAGTCTAAAATACTTTTTTTTGAACTCGTAACAAGAAGAATTGCCGAAAGCGGTGCAACGTTTGGTTTGGCTTGGGCAAGGGTGGCATCAGCGGCCACTCGGCCCGATCTGGTCTTCCTTCCACAACAACAGCACTTTGAAAGCTTCTTTACAGAACGGGAATAGGTTTGGGGCCGAAGAATCTCAATCCGCAGGGTAGCATGCGCATGACGTTCGTTTCTCCCTGCCATGCCCGGCCTCAGTCTGGGGACACTCTTGGGGCAATCTGGGGGCCTTGCTGACTTTTTGGGGCTCTGCCTGCGGTGAACCTCATGGTATGGAGGTAGGAAGCATGCAGAATCTCCCTCTGAGTCACCGTTTTGATCTCCGTTCTTATCGCCCGCTATCACAAGGGATCTATCACTGCGCACCGACATATTGCTGCGCAGGGCGGCAGAACCCAGTTTTTTTTTCGATACCATCCAATCTAATTCGGCGAATTCAATACCATCGTAAGTGCTCACTTCCGTAAGGTACTAAGTATCAATGCAGGAGTCACTCGAGCTCTAGGGCGTCATAATCAACAAAGTTTGTTGTGCAGACAAAAATTAAAACAACATCAATCTGAGGGGCCCTATGAGATAACAGCAGGACGCGACAACGTGCGTACTCTTTTCTCCTTCACATTTCGATCTATTCGCCCAGAACAGACTCAGGCACGATACGATAATCATTGGATAATTAGTTGGAGGTCGCGTCATCCGCCGGGTGGGGCACACCCGCAGGATCTCCCATCTTTTTCCAGAATGCCCCCGACCGACTGCGCTATCACTCCGCAGATTTATACATAAAATAGCTGCGACTTCGAGGTAGGCTTGCGTGTACGATGCCCTTTTCTAACCCCTTCCACCCGCCTCCCGCCCCACCAGGATTCGGCAGCAACCAGACCGTCCCAAAGGCTACAGCGTCGTGCGTTACAACTTGAACTTGTGCAGAGACGAAGCTTGCGACGCTTAGCATACACAGATACCTCTCTCAGCTCGCCATCCACTGGCTTAGTCCTTTTCTTGACGTCGGGTTTTCGCGGCCCCTGGAAAAAGATGGTAAGCTGCTCCCCGTGCCAGTGTGCGTAAGCCATCCGGGATCATGACTGACTATCATTGGCAGACCTATGGAAACTGCCCGATTCACAGCTAACGGAGGCGACCACGAACGCGCTGGAGGCCAACTTTTATTCCCGGTGTCCACCACAGCAACGCCCCAGCACCTTTCGCGCAAAATCTAGCGCATCGGTCACAGGAGCAGCTGGATCCATTCGAGAGAAAGACTCGGAGGGTGGTGCATCGAAATCTAAACGATTCTGGGATCGGAAACCCAAGAAGCAGTACGATTCGTTGCTTTTCTTGGCCATCCATCGCACATTTATGTTTGACATCTGGACCGGGGCCATTCTCACCCTTGTGGCTGGTACGTGTTCCATCGACCAAGCGTTATTGACTTGCTAATACCTAATCATGTCAGAAACACTCAAAACAACGACCCCTCTGCTCAACAAAGTCATCCTGACATGGTTGACTGAATCGTACGTCATCTACCACGCCACAGAGGCGGAGAAGGCCTCGGGAACCCTCCCGAAGCCCGCCGGTGGCATTGGCTATGGAATCGGGCTCGCTTTTGCGCTGTTTGCCATGCAGGGTATGGTTCCACTTCCGTCTGTGTCCTCGCTGACGTTCCTTTGTAGAGGTAGCGAGCTTAATGACGAATCACTATCAACAAAGTGCGCAGTAGTTTGTTCCCTACTTGAATAGATTTCCCTGACGACCAGCCTTAAGTCATGATGACGGTCGGGCTCTCTGTGCGCACAGGGGCTATCGGGAGCGTATTCCGGAAGTCCCTGCGTCTGTCCGCGCGCGCACGCCTCGAGCACACTGCCGGTCAGATCACGACGCTCATATCGACTGATTCAACGCGGCTCGAATTATTTTCCACCTACGGCCACATGTGTGTCTAGGGCTCATACCCCCCCCCCGCCCATTTGCTGATGACTCTATGCAGTACTTGGGTTTCGTCGATTCAGGTATCTATGCTCTCCGTTCCTCTATGATGTGTGCTAACGTAGTTCCCCCAGATCATCGTCGGCGTCAGTCTACTAATTGCTAATGTACGTTTACCCACGTCTTTCTTCCCCGCAACTCAGCACCTCCTCATAGCTGGGCTATTCGGCTCTTGTGGGCCTGGGCGTCCTCATTTTCGGCTTCCCGCTGCAGACGCTCCTCGTCAAGGTCATGTTCAGCCAACGCTCGAAGGGCGTCAAAATCACCGACACGCGCGTCCGGCTCTCCAACGAGGTTAGCGCCCGTATCCCACTTGGGCCTTGGGCTCGATTTTCATGTGGTTTAGGTGCTGCAAGGCATTCGCCTTATCAAGTATTACGCGTGGGAAGGCTTCTACGCTGAGCAGATCGGGCGCCTGCGTACGGGCGAGATCGCCGCCATCCGCAGAAGCGCGTGCGTCGCTTCATTTTCTCTGACATCACCCGTGCTTCCTGCTCACTGGCCTTCAGGATCGCTCGTGCCGCGCTCATGGCCCTGATGGATCTAATCCCAGTCCTTGCCTCTGTCCTATCGTTCGTCCGTGAGATCTCCTGCGCAGCAAACAGGGATTAGACTAAAGATTCGGCAGATCACGTACGCGCTAAGCGGACACACACTCGACGTCGCCATTATATTCAGCTCCTTGCAGCTCTTCAATGTGTGTTCCCACCCTTTACCGCTTCCTTATTTGTGACGTCCATCCCTTTGGCACTCTAGATTATTCGTGCACCGCTGGTCGAGGTCCCCTTGGTACTCTCTATGCTGTCTGACGCGCTTGTGGCGCTCCGCCGTATCGGGAAGTTCCTAGCCGCGGAGGAGCTCGCCGAGCCGTATGCGATTGACCATACCTTGGACAACGCGGTCGAGGTGGATGCGAGCTTTGCGTGGGAGCCTTCCGGGACTCTAGAGGAGGCGAAGCTCGATCCAAAGGCCAGAAACGAGCGCACGAAAAGAAAAAGAAAAACGGACCGCGATCCGGAGGTGTTGCCCACCGTGGCGGAGAAGAGCGCGCCAGTTGAGGAGCCTTTCGAGCTTACTAACCTCAGGTTCGCCGTGCCGAAGGGCGCGTTCGTGGCAATCGTTGGACGAGTCGGGTCCGGTAAGGTGTGTGCCCGTTGTCCTTGGCAGCCGCGTTGCTGAAGCCCTCCTAGAGCTCGATTTTGCAGGCTCTGATCGGCGAGATGCGGCGGACGGCGGGGACGGTGCGTTAAACGCTCGTCTTCCGCATCATACTGACCGGGTGGGCGCTAGGTAAATTTTGGCGGAAGCCTTGCATACGCACCGCAGACCCCGTGGATTAAAAATGCCACCCTGCGGCAGAATATCATTTTCGGCCAGCAAGAGGACGAAGAGAAGTGCGTTTGAAAACTCCTGGCGCATCCCTTCAGCCAGCTAATATTGTCTTTCCAGATTCCGCCAAATCATCCGTGCGTGCAAGTTGCGTTGAACTCTTAATTGCTCCCCTTTATCTTTGTTCACGAGCGCGCACAGTTTGGAGCACGATCTCGAGGTGCTGCCCCACGGGGAAGAAACCGAGGTACGCAGAATTGCGAAGCTGAAACCACACTAATACGGCAATAGATCGGCGAAAAGGGCATTAACCTTTCTGGGGGACAGAAGGTAAAATCTGCGACCGGTTCATTACTGCCCGGGAAATTGACAAGTGTTACTCCAGGCTCGGGTATCGCTCGCCAGGGCCGCGTACTCGGCGTCTGACATTGTCCTCCTGGATGATCCGCTCAGCGCTGTGGATTCATTTGTCGGCAAGGCGATCCTGGACGAATGCATTTTGCATGGACCCTTGGCCAACCGCACGCGAATCCTGGTGACTCATGCCCTTCACGTATTGGACAAGACGGATTACATCTATGTTGGTATACTTATTTCCGGCTGTCCGTAGCTAACGGAAATCCAGGTCATGGACAATGGCATTATCAAGGAGGAGGGCACATACGACGTGCGGTTCCTCTACATCACAATTACGTCGCTCACGTTGCGCAGGCCCTAATGGCTAATGGGCCAGTGTTTTCTCGGCTCATGGAAGACTATGGAAATCTCGACCAAGAGCAGGCCGCTCCTGTTAAAGGGGTCAAGGCAGCCGTGGTAGAGGATCCACAGATCGGCGCAAAGAAAGACCAGGCAGCTCTGATGCAGACCGAAGAGCGCAACACTGGGGCCGTCTCGTGGGAGACTTACAGAAAGTATCTGAAGTTCGCTGGGGGAACCGTCTGGGCGCCGATCACTTTGCTCCTGCTCACACTTACGCAGGGTGCTCAAGGTGAGTGCGTTTGATTACATGAGGTGGATTTCGTTGAACGATCGCAGTTGGCAACACTCTGTTCCTCGGTTTTTGGACTGCCGGCAGCATAAAAGGTTTTCAGCAAGGAGACTACATGGCCGTCTATGCAGGCTTAGGTTTCGCTCAGGCTCTTTTCTCGTTCCTCACGAGTTTTGCATTTGCGTGCGTTAGGATTCGTTCGACGTAGCTTTGGTTAATCTCACAGCTCACGCAGTCTCGTGAGCTTGAAAGCCAGTTTGACTCTATTCAAGGCCGCTTTAGCCCACATTTTGCGTTCACCTTCCTCTTTCTTTGATACCACGCCGATGGGTGCGTGCATCTGCTTCCAATGCACAACCCAAATCCTCATATTTTCCTCAAGGTCGAATACTATCTCGGATCGTCAAAGACCAGGATACGCTGGACAACGAACTGTCGCGAATTCTTACGATGCTTCTCCTCACATTTAGCTCAGTCGTCGGCGCAATCGTGCTAGTTTTCTACACCTTCCCATACTTGGGCATCATGTTCGTGCCGATGGGGGTGCTCTACTACATAGTCTCGACATATTATCGGCGATCCTCCGTGGAGACTAAACGTCTGGACTCTCTCATGCGGTCGGCGTTATACGCTTCCTACTCCGGTGGGATCTATTACCTTCATATTCGTCAAGTATTGACTCTGAATTATCTAGAAACTTTAACGGGTTTGGCTACTGTCCGCGCGTACCGGGGACAGGTTCGTGAGATTGAATACTACCAGCGAATGCGATTCTGAGCACTGATTTGGTTAGGAACAAGCCATCAAACAGGCGGAGCACGGTTTAGATCTGGAGAACAGAGCCTACCTGATGACCATTACACGTAATGTCGTTTTCACGACCGAGGACCATTTTCTCAGTCTCCCGCAGTCCAATGCTGGCTCGCCCTCCGCTTAGATCTTCTCGGGAACGTGCTCTTGCTGGGGATTGTTCTCTTCGCAGCCGGCTTGTGCGTTCCGTTTTATAATCGACGTCTTTTAGCTCATCGACATTTCAAGTCGCCACACAGTGGATCCATCTAAGATCGGGGTCGTTATAACATATACGTTGACCAGTAAGCCTGGCTACCCTCTTCCATTCAGATACTGATACAGTGCTAGTAACCCAGGTCCTCTGTAAGTCGATCGACAGTACCTGCAACTCTGCCCCTCGCTAAGTTGCCCGTAGCAGAAATGGTTGCCCTGTGGGCCCGAAATGAGCAGGACTTCAACGCGGCAGAAAGGCTGCTGGTTTACGCTGAACTGCCGGTCGAGGGAGCCGCTACCACCCCCGAAGACCCTCCAAGCTCCTGGCCAGAGCGCGGCGAAGTTCGCTTCAAGAGCGTCCAGATGTCATACCGGGAAGGCTTGCCTCTTGTGCTTAAGGGCGTCAGCTTTAATATTAGGCCCGGCGAGAAGGTACACATACCCTTCGCATGGCTGTTGCGCTTCACTTAACTTTCCTTATTTCAGGTCGGCATTGTTGGGAGAACCGGAGCTGGTACGTATTCATTCGTGTCACGAACCCAACTCGAATCCGTCTGCTACAGGGAAGAGCTCACTGTTACAAGCTCTATTCCGGTAAGCGGCTCGCCCGCGCACTACGCGCCATTAACTATACACCTCGTAGTATCGTCGAACTGCAAGAAGGGGAGATCGAGATTGATGGGTACAATATCCGCAACATTGGGCTCGACGTTCTCCGGGGGAAACTCGCCCTCGTCCCTCAGGAAAGTGTCCTGTTGGTCCTGCTCACTCTTCTTGTTGATACTTTTCTCCAGGAAAGCGTCTTGTTCCTTGGCACATTACGAGAGAATTTGTGCGTCCCCACCCTGCGCCCTTGTACTCCCATTGATGGTACTACGAGCAGAGACCCGCTGGGCTCAAAGACGGACGCAGAGTTGATATCTGTCCTTCAACGAGCGTGGCTCCTTCCTCGAGAGGGCGATCCTCCTGACGCCACGGCCGACTCAAAGTTCAGTCTCGACTCGACTGTCGGGGATGAGGGTATGTCTCGTCATTCCTAGAGACCATTTCTCTTGAGCGACACTTGTCCGTCAGGGTCAAATTACAGCGCTGGAGAAAAACAGCTGTTGGCGCTCTGTCGAGCCCTGGTGAAAAATAGCCCAATCATTGTCCTGGTACGTTTTACTGTATTATCGATCAGAAATCCTTGAGTGATGCGTGGATAGGACGAGGCTACTAGTAGCGTCGATGTTGAGACAGACGCGAAGCTACAGCGAACGATCCGGACGGAGTTTGCAGCTGCCACGCTGCTCTGCATCGCCCACCGCCTGAATACCATCGGTGAGATCCTCATCACCCGTGATTCGACATGGCTTAATGAGCATACAGCGTATTACGATCGTATTCTCGTCATGGACCAAGGCCAGGTCGTGGAATTCGATACCGTGCTCGACCTGTACGACATGGAAGATTCGATATTCCGGTCCTTGTGCAACGAGGCGAACCTTCAGCGAGCCGATATTCAGCGTATACGGGCGGGGTGACAGTTGAACTTGGCATACAAAGAAACGAATCTTAATGTTTTCTTAAATTGTTTCAACAAAGTCCAGTGACCCGATGTTCTACTATCCGAGCGGAGCGATTTTTCAAATACAAAGACGACCATGTTAATATTTTACACTTCCGACCCGTGAACCACTAGGATCTTCACGTCAATGTGTCAGGTGACTAGACGCGCGGCCGTCTCGCGACCAAACATAGCCAAAGCGTTATTCATTTCGTCGCTGCCGTTGGAGTTTTACCCACTCCAGATAATTCATGGTATCTCCCGGCCGAGGATTTATTAAAATTTCTGACTTAACTTGATACTGTGCCATCAACTGGCATACCTACTCCCTTATGCAACTTTGGGCGGCAGGTAAAATATATGTTCACACTGTCCAAAGATTATTATTGAAAAGGGTATATTGTCCCTACGATCGCATCGAGGATCAAGCGGGGACTGTACGCGAAGAAGTAAATAATTACACGGCAGCCGTGGTGGCCGCAAACAAAGAAATACACAGGCCACTTGTTTACCCCTGGCTCGCAGCCTCGCGAGCACAAAATGAAAAGAGAAGAAGGAAGAAAAATCAAAGAAAATACGGGAACGTATATCATTGAATGCAGCAATCAGGGGTGGGCCAAAAAAACGCCGAGTCTGGAGTACAGCAAGACATCGGAAACTTGCGCTGAAATGAGGGCCTTTCCAGAGAAAATCAGTCTCACATTCACTGAAGACATATGCTAGGGCTCACGGTATCCGAGGAAACTTTCGCGACGGCAATGTGGGTGCTTGATTGCTGAACTTCGACGCGCAGCATACAGGCGGCCTAAATATGCTCGAGATCTCGTACAGGGGATCGCGGCTAACTACGCACCACAAAATCGCGATACGCGTCATCAAGCCGCTCCTTGATAGCTTTTATTGTGCCTTCGTTTCGGTTGAGGTGTAGGAGACGTGATTTGACGCCGGTCAGGGCGATAGTCTCGATGGAACCCCGAATCTCTTCGAGAAGACTGCAGACAAGCTTTAGAACCTCAACTGGCGGGGAGATTTCAACCAGGACGACGCACACCGTGAAACGTTCAATACTTTCAAGCATGGGAAGCGGGATCGCTGAGCCGTCGGGGACTGCTTCAGCAATGACGTCGAGGATCGCCTTGGTCCGGAGCGCGATGTCGTGCGCGTCAGCCTTGGAATGCTTTGCGCGCTGTGTCCGCCATGAATGTGAGACGGCGGAAAGACATACAGCATGCACTGACCTCCGCGATGTCACAGAGCGCCTTGACGCCGCCAACGGCGCTTTTCAGCGGCGGGAAGGCGTCTGCGGATTGTTCAAGCGCGAGTAGCGATGTCCAGAGTACATCAGAGAGGGCGTTTCGTGTATTCGTTGAATGCGGGTTATGTGTGGGCGAGGGTTTCTTTCTCGCCCGTGAGGGGAAGGCGAACTTCATAGTCCGTCTTGTAAGCCTCGAGAGGACGCGAGGGGCTTTATATATGCGTATGATATGGTACCGGCCAGTTTTAGTCTGATTGGAATCTGGATTCAACGTAAGATGGGCTACAGCTCTGACTCAAGCGGAATTAACAGAAGGCTGTGAGAAATGCAGACAAAAAAATAAATAAATGAGTTTCGACGCATGTATTTAATAGGAGCTCCTATTTAACTAGGTACGCGCGCAACGTTGTACGATCCCACCGCCCATACATTTGATTAGGAGTCTATCATTTGGCGGCGCATTTCAGTGTGGTTTAACCTCCAAATTGTCTCGCGCTTTTTTTCTCCCCCGTTGTTCCTCCTGTCCGAAATAAAGCCCACTGTAGAGCACACAGCCTAGCAGTTCTCTCCATTTCTTCGCACCCGTGCCCGTGATTCCCGGACGTCTTAACTGCGAACTGCGTGCTGTGAATTGCAGCACCGATTGGAGCCGTCGACGCCACCAGCGATTTGAGTCAACAGCAGCCGTTCTTGAGCTACAACCTTCCTATTTTCCCACCAATCCTACGTGACTTATTCCAACGCCTCACAGCTTTCCGCAGGATCTCGTAGCGCCTTCCACGTTCTTCGCTGAAACTACACACCCCAACGGAGAAAGGTTGAACAGAGAAAGTTCCCTTGGTTACACCGGGCAACCCTGTCGCCCTCATTCAACAAACGACTTGTGCTCACGCCTATTGAATCTATGTTGAATCTCTATCAGTGCGTGAATCTCGGGCTTCCGTTTTAGACGCTACCATACATCTGATTAGTTATTACGAGTTATACAGGTCTGCTTACAGGGAGAGTGAACACGGAGGACACCTTACTGGACCCCCGCTGAGCCATTCAGTGACAAGCACTGATCCGGAGCGAGAGAACAAGCAAATGAGACGTACGATTGTTGGCGTCATTGGCATAAACGATGTGTGTCGCCGGCGCTGAGCCGTCTATGTTGATCCATCGCGGGGACAGCGCCTGCGTCGCAAAGTCGTAGCTCCAGATAGCGTTCTCAAAGTTCTCGGAGATGCCCGTGGCAGCGGTGAGCGAGTTGATTCCGGAGGAGGGGGTCGTCCCGCCAAGGTACGCGTAGCTTGCGAGGGAGTCAGACATCCAAGCGTCGGGGAGGTAATGAGTGCAGGACGCCCTTGAAAGAGCCAGGGCTGAAGTTGTCGCTGGGGGATGCAAGGCCGATATCTTTACAGTCAGGGGAGCAATGATGATCGTAAGTAATATGCTCACTGGCACTGAAGAACGGGAAGCGGGCGTCGGGGCCGTTGGTTGCAGTCAAGCCGATCTAGCTAGCGCCATTCGGGGAGTAGGAGATCGACACCTCGAGGGCTTCAATCTGCTCGGATTTGACATGCCGTATACGCAGAAGCCGTTCCATACAGGGCTGACGTACCCGTATTCTGTGCCATCGGTTCCCTTCGTCAAAATGCTGCGTTTGGCTGATACGGAAAATATACGATGTAAGCGAGAAGGGGGGCGCCGAGGTAACATACGTGACGAGAAGGAGGGGAGAGCTTGCCGCACGGACGGCGTTGCCTACTACCGCGGATTATTAGCTTTGAACCATGTTAATCAAAGCTTCCTTACCGCGACGACGGGGCTTTAGGGGAGGCAGGCCGAGGGCAAGAGCTTGGCGTTAGTGAGAGGCTTCGGCGCATGGACGGGACGATTCCTGGGGCGTTGACCAAGTCCTTGGGGACAGAGTAGATGCTGAGCGTCCTACGTGTGGGTGTAGGGGTCGTAATCGCCGACGCCAGCGCCCAAGCAAGCGCGAGAACAGTGGTGGGGAAGAGATGCATGGGTGAAAAGAACGAGGGCAAGAGATCCGGATGTGCTCGACCGAACGAAGGTTCGGTGGTTTAAACGTTTAAGCCGCGGAGCGAGCTACTCGGGTATTACGTGTAAAAATCCCTAAGCGGGCCAGCGGAGGCGACAAACGCCGCCTTCTATTCGGTGAGTCACCAGAGGCAGCCAACGCGCGGTATAAAATGCTGGACTCACACGGAAGAGTGATTTTTATGAATCATTGCTTCCAAACAACTTCAGCCGACCGACTTTGACTAGGAGAACGGAATTTAACATGTCATGTGACTATTCGCGCCTCAGGCGAGCGACCAAATACAACCAAAGTATGGTTCATTTGATAATTATTCACCTTTCCCTTGTTCCAGATATATTTGCGCGTTTAATCTGTTTATCTTTTATATTCGTCCCGGCCGGCAGGCACGCCATCGTCAGAACGGGGCTTCGTTGAGAGGTCGAACACCGCTTTGGTTGTGTCTGCCCATTGCACTGCTTGATCTGTAGCTGGGCTGGAAACTCTGATTCGGACCCCTGAAGCCTCTCCTCTGTATCGCGCGGTTTCTCGTCTCTTTCCCTCCATCTCAATAAATATTCAAGCTCTGTCGCCTAGCGCCCAGCCTTCGATTTGATGTCGTGAAACAGTCGGCTCGGTGACCAAGTGCTGGCGCGCAACATGCCTCTGTTAATTAAGCCGTCCTTTTGCCCACTGCTCTTCCATCCATTCCCGGATTGCGCCGCATTTCCTCCACGCACGTTCCTTTTTTGACCGCATGTTATACTGCTCCACAAGCTTGGCCAAGCATTGCCGCGCAGGACTTTTTTATAATTACGTTCTAGAATCTCTTCGGCGGGGACAGTTCGGAGCGCACGTGCTGCATACGAGGAAATGCAAGCGAGGCTGACTTCTCACTATCAAAGTATCATCCGAAGACGAAGCCGGTATCCATAAGCCTCCCACTCGTTTGCTCCCTGGGTCCGCGTTCTCGCACCGCCCTCGATCTGAAATGCTCTCCTTGCTTTCTCTTGCGCTCTCCGCACTATGCGCGCCATTGAACACAGCCGCATTTCGCCTCGTGACCTACAACCTGCGGTTTGATTCCATGCCGAACAATATCACCGTTCAGCAATCGCTCGCCAATATCTCGGACCCGCTCATCCAGCCGAGTTACCTTAGCCTCACCAAGGAGCAGCCGTGGAGCTTGCGCCGTCTCCGCGTCGCAGAGCATCTCATCGGCGAGGGCATCGTCCTGGCCGGTATGTCGAGTCATCCACGCCGTGTAGGCCGATTTTAAATGGAAATACAGGTTTCCAAGAAGTCCTGGTCCGGCAGGTAGACGATCTTGCGGAGCTGTTGGGAAGTGGATGGCATCCAGCATCGATCTCCTTTTGAGCCGTTGACCTCAATGCAGCGCAGGCTGGAGTTGGACGCGACGACGGTGTTGCGGCTGGTGAATTCAGTCCTATTTTCTACAAGAAGTAGGAGATGGTTCCATACAGCGTGTTTCGCCCTAATTTAATTTCGATAGATCAGACATCCTCTTGATCTCGAACGACACGTTCTGGACCTCGTACGAATTTCTATGCTGTAAGCTTCAGGGGTCGTTACAGCCAGTTGCGGAACTTAGGGCGCGGCCCATTTTTATTTTTATTATTTTTTATCTTGATGTTTCGGATATTTCAACTCTACTGAGCTCAGTTCTTTGCTGATTCCCTTGAAACTATGATGAATAGATTTGTGTTGTATTCCAGAGGGAGTGACGTTCGAAAATACATTAGAAGCGTGGGAATTGCCTTTTCGGCAAATTTTGAGGCATCTTCTCATATCTGCTCTAGCATTAAATATACTGATCCGATTGACTTAGTTTTTGGATATATCATACTTGAATGCATTACCTAGGGTGTGACGTGCCCAGATCATCAAGATACCTCATTGTTCAAAAGCCTTACCGTATTCGATTTCAATCAGTTTAAGTCCCATGCCAGATGCGAACGTGACGTGCCCAGATAATGATTTAAATGTGCCCACTGTGCTCTTGATTTGTATAACTACCTCTGTGGCCGCCTGTGAGAAGACATGTAGGATTAATGTTGAAGCCATTGACAAATGCGCAGATGTCGAGCACGCGGAGGGATCTCTCGATGGATCTCTTAGACATTACAAAACTCTCGAGATCAGCACCAAAGGCTGTAGAGGTAATGCAGGTGCTATCCATATCATACAAATCATAAGTATACATTAAATAAATGCTGTCAAACGTACATCCGTCGCGTCGTCAATGGTCAATCGTTATTTACGATCCTTCTTTGACGCTGCTGTTAAATTTTCCAACAGCATATCGACATTGGATAGCCCAATCTCCATGAACGGCAGGTACCGCTCATCATCGGGCAAGGGGTCCGGGGCTATGAACGGTTGTGGGGAAGGCATCCGTATCATGACAGAGATCTGTGCCATGGAGGAGGCACCCGTCGCGTCGAGGTCCCCCTGCGCGACAGATATCGGCTTCAAGATGTAATTAAGAAAATAGAAAGTAGAGCAAGCACGAGAAAAGACACAGACCACGATATTCCGCCAGGTCATCTCGCTCTTCTCATTTAGCGGGTTCAGATACACGTCGAAGAGACTTGGTGTTGGGCCCCAGTCGTACGCGGCCTCCTCGGGTACGAAGTCTTGTATATACCTCTGGTAGTGAATACGCGTGTGGCAGCAGCAGCAGCATAGACATCCGGCCATGGTGACGAGCGCGCAGATGACGACGAGGACGGCATAAACTAAAGAAAATTATTGATGAGTCGTATCGGTCCAAGGTAACGCACCAAGTATCGAAGCCATCGTAGCTCTAAGCTTGTCGGGGCGCAGGCTATGAGCCACACGCTCGAGGGCTTGACGCTTGCCGCAGTGCCAGCAACAAGTTCGTCGAAAGCTAAGGTGTGACACGCATTGTGATGTGTCCACGTGGCTCTCGGCTATCATTCGAATCACCTTTCTTCCTGCTCTCTGGTTGTTCTTTGCTAAAGCAATTGGAAGACGAAATCGGGCACTGGGACAAACATTTTTTACATGCTCTTCTCCGAAAGCCTACCTCCCCCGGTTTCCCAATATCCAGGATTCTGGGTGGAATGCTCTTCGAATACTAGGGCGCCTGCATATTTCTGTCTAGGGCGTTCTTGTGACCCACCTCGTATCCCATGACACGACTATGACATCAGGTATGATCGGGGGAAGTTCTCCTCGCCAATCGCTCGGTTTGTTCGCCGCCGGTGGGAGAGAGCTGGTCCCCGCTCAAATGCAGCTGCCTTCCCACCAGACCACCCTGTCTTATCAGCCGTATCCCTCTACTCAGACCATTGACATCCTTAACAACCATTGCTACCCGTCATCGATATGCGCACTAGGGGACGTGGACGCTCCGCCGGACGCGGGGAGCGCGGAGAGGGCGGGCAGTCCGAAGGCTCAGCCCCCCACCCGCGGCGAGGGGGCGATGCTCCGCGAGGACGACGAGGTGACTCTCGTTCACGCTCCTTCGGGCGCGGGCGAAGCCCGCAGTCCGCGGCTGCCAGCTCTCACGGCGGTGGTGATGGATCTTCGCGGGGCAGCTCCCATGGGCGAGGCGAGGGTTCGTCGGCTAGCCGCAGCTGGAGAGGCTCTCCAACTCCAGCACCGCAGCGACCGACACGAGGCAGGACACAAACTGAAGGTATGCAGTTTGAAATGCATGAGTGGATGGACTTGATTCAGTCCATAGTGGGATTCACCGTTACCGTCAACGCCTTCCCAACAAAGGTTGTGCCCAAAACGGTCTACCAGTACGACGGTACGAACTTCCTCAGATTTATTATCGTAATCATTTCAATATCAATTCGTGTTCTGGGATATAGTCGGTGAGTCTTGTCGATTTCCATCTCAGCCTTTGTTGAAACTCGGCTTACATGAACATGAATAGATATAGCTGTTGTGACACCAACCAGCTTCGCCGGCAAAATGAAACCCTCCACAGCAGTCAACATGCGACTCATTAGCAGAATCCAGGATGAGGAGGCGGAAGTGTTCACTCCCCGCGCCGTATATGATGGCCAGAGGAAGCTGTTTGCTCTCTGCGACCTGGACTTTGGCAGTATCGGATCCAAGGTGCGCGCGAATTTGTGAAAAGCAGTGTGTTCGCTTTTGAGTATTCCATTTTAGCGGTGGAACATGGTTCTTGATACAATTGGGTATGAGATTCGCGTGATGCGTGTCGGACAGCCAATCGATACCAGGTGCGCCTTTCAATTTTCAGTTCAGGCTGGACCCTCATATACACACAGTATCCTCCACCGCTTCGTCCAAGGTTCGCAATCGCAGGACAGCTCCGTCACTGATGCGCGCCAGGTAACCAAGATTTGCCTCTATGAACAGTTCTCATACCGATCTTCGACCCCGTGTTCCCTTAGGCCCTTGATATCGCCCTCCGCATGACACCGCTCACAACCCTCAAAATAGGTGACAAGCACCGGCGCACCTTTTACCCACCTATCATTGCCCGTTCCGAGGAGGACAAGGAGAACGGGATCAAATCAATTGGTCTCGGCGTCGTGCTCTGCCGCGGATATTTCCAGTCCTTGCGCCCCGCGCCCAGCCGGCTCCTCGTAAACGTGGACATCTGTACGCGTGCGGTGTATCGCGCCGGGCGCCTCCTCGATCTCGCACGGGAGTTCCTTAAACCGAACGCCAGGAGCACGCTCACGAAAAAACTGAACAGCGACGAGGACAAGCAGGAGTTCGCGCGGTTTATCACCGGCGTGCGCGTGCAGTGGTCGATCCCCGGCGCGCGCCCAACGATCATGGCGCGCACGATCAAAGGACTAAGCGACCGCCCCGCGAATCAGGAAAGTTTCACCCGCCGTGACGGACGCACGGCGACTATCGCGGACTACTTTAGCCAAGTGCTGAATCGACCTATTGAGTTCCCCGGCCTCCCGTCTGTGCAGGTGCGCTTACATAGCGGCGGGCTATTTGATACGACGACTTATGCGCGCCTTTAGGTCGGGCGGCCGGATGCGGGGCGGGGCGCGTTGGTGCCTATGGAGCTGTGCACCGTACTGCCGGACCAGCCCCTGCGTACGAACCTCCCGGACAAGCTCTCATCGGAGCATTTCAAGTTCAGTGCCCAGCCGCCCAAAGACCGACTTCGCCTCATAGGGGAAGAAGGCCTGAAAGTGCGCTCCGCAATATGTGTGCTTCCTGTTCAAGGTATTCAATGGTTGGATGATAGATCCTGGGGTACGAGCAGTCGGACTATGTCCGGCAGTTCGGTGTCGAGATTGGCACGTCGGCCATCTCTGCAAACGCCCGCGTACTGGCGGCCCCCGTTCTACGATACCGCAACCCTGGAAACCAGGAAGCGACGACGACTGTAGTAAGTATGATTTTGCCTCCCGAATAATACATCCCTCACCGTCACCTTCATATGCAGAGGCCACAGAATGGTCAATGGACAATGTGGGTGGCCGCCACAAGTCCCGCTCGGAAATGACATGCCAAATCCCGTGACAGGACGGGCAGGCATTTCTATAGGCCTGCGACGATATACAGCTGGGGGCTCGTCTGCTTCAACTTCGACTCGAGAACCGCACTGGACTTCGTCAGCTCCCTAGTGAAGGCCTGGCGGGCTACAGGTGTTTTTCTTCTGTCAGACCCTGGACGGATGCTGACGTGTAAATTTTCAGGTATCGAGGTGGTTAGGGCGGAACCGGTTTTTAAAATGTACCTTGACAGTCGGCTCGATATTCTGAAGGTCTGTGATGGCCTACATTCAATTTAAGGACTTCTGATTTTGATTCCGAGGCCGGCAGCAATTGAACGAGGCTGAGCAGCAGTGCGTGGAGGAGAGTGGGAAACCACCTTCTCTTCTTTTCGTCGTACTCCCCAAGGATAACCCCAACGAAACATACAACACCGTAAAGAAGTGCGCTCAACCCTGTCTCGCTTAATGTGGTAGATATTGCTGACTGTGGGTACAGCTGGGGCGATGTCCTTGTGCGTGCTATTGATCATTTCCCGGGCCGCTACATCTGACTTCAACGAAAGAGAGGAATCCCCACCCAATTCATGCTGCAGAAAACTTGCTCTAAGTCGGACCAGATTAAGTCGGACGAGGCTAAGGCAGGCGAATCTAGGGCGCAGGCTGAGGCTAAGGCCAAGGCTGAGGCTAAGGCCCAGGCTAAGTGGGACCAGATTTGGTTGAATGTCGCGCACAAGTCGTTTCTTTTTTTTTCGTCTTTCATGCTCTCCTGATAATGTGATTTGGTAGAGTAAATGCCAAGCTCGGGGGCATAAACACTATTCTCGATAGTGTACCGCTCCTCGGCGACCCCCAGGACGGGACTATGATTATGGGTAAGGTGCATGGCTCAGCTACACCATACTTGACGCTAGCAAAGGCGCGGATGTCGCCCACCCGAAAACAGGAACATCGACACAGGGGTCATGTGCCGCTGTTGTTTCTAGTGTGGATGCGCATGCCTCGAAGTATGCTGTGACAATGCGCGTGCAGAAGGGAGGACAAGAGATGATCTCGGATCTGGGGGATATGACTGCGGTGCGCAACTGAACCCTGTACCAATGTCTTTCAGGAACCAATAGACTCCAGCACCTCCTGGAAGTGTATATGCGTTACCGCCGCCAGAATGAAAACATCAGATCGAATGCGGCGCCCAAGCGAATAATTTTTTATCGAGGTATGAGGTTATAAATTTAAGGTGAATTATAACCAAAATGTCTTGATCAGATGGCGTGTCCGACGGACAGTTCCAAACATCAGTTCAAGAAGGTCAGGAATCGGCCCTCAAATCCCTCCCTTCTGCGCTTACCACTCTTTAGAATTGACTCAGATCCAAGGTTCTCTTCTGCTTTGGAGTATCGACATATCGTGTTAACCGCATATAACATAGCGGTATGCCAATCGCTCAAGATACGCCCCAAAATCACCTTCATCGTTGTTGTGAAGCGCCACCACATGCGGTGTGTCGTGCACTGTTTATCTCAGTTTAACGTCCGATACCAATTATTATGACAGATTCTTCCAGGGGCAGAAGGAGCAGGAGAGGAACTGTGTCGCCGGAACTATCATCGACCAGGACGTCGTCCTCCCAACGGAGTTTAATTTCTTTTTACAGAGCCACAGCCACGGAGGTAATTACGGGACGAGTAGACCGGCACATTACTCGGTGCGTCGCATCGGCTCTTCTATCTATAAGTTCTTCACGCAGGAACTACTTCAAAGGTGTTGCACGACGTGCGTTTGTCTTTCCATCATCCTGTATCGCGTTAACTTATTGACAGGAAAATCGTCTCTCGTAAGCCCTAGTGGATTTAGCTCCCGTGTTCGGTACAAATTTTCGATAGGCCCGATACGATTCAAGCCCTGACGTTTGCCCTCTGTCACGTATACACCCGCTTCACCCGCGCTGTTTCAATCCCCGCCCCAGTGTACTGTACGCTTATTATCTTCTGCTCACAGGTGTCTGGCTCATTACCTCGCCATCAGATGCAGACCGCGTCTGCGCCCGCGGTGCAGTACATTTCGGTCCCAAGACGCCGGGAGGGCAGGTGGAGGGGACGAGTGTGGCTACTCCGGCCCCCGCGCACAATATCGAGAGGCAACAGGAAGCGCTCCAGATATTACACCCTGCGCAGCAGGACGCTATGTTTTTTGCCGTGAGTAGCGACCTTTGCGTGCAGCTGCATCTTGATGATTCTGCTTCCAGTAATGTATCATTGAAAATGAACTAAACGATGACTGTCCGTTCGGCATCCGTATCTCATCATATACACGGCCTTCCACATCTCCGTATTAGCAGATCGCTTATGTTGCATGTAGTCTCTTTGTACGCATGGAGTTGATATATGTAGGACAAAACTGACATTGTTGGCTGCTTCGGAGACTCGGTTCAGGTTGAAACCACGCCTTCCTTCGGCACGGAGATTCGGGCAGACGACAAGCCGACGAAAGGAGAATGATAAAAATATAAAACGCGTGATTCGCTCCGTTGCAGATAATGCAATAAGCCGTCTGCGTTTGCCAAGATTGTTTAAATAAGAATTGGCTGACCTTGGGTTTATCATTTCCGTCTTTCCAAATCACCTGGTACAGGCCGTACAGATCTAGAGGCATTTTGGGTCCTTGGGACGCTATCGAGGTTCGGAAAATTCCCCGAACCGAACCTGAGGTCAGGTTCGGAGTTCGGATTTTTTGACAAAAAACCGGACCGAACCGGACATCGGCAACACTACTCTATAGGCAGAAATGTAAAATCCTTACCACACTGTGCACTACGGGTACATCGCCCCTAGCTTCATTGGAGTGTACGGGACAATGCAGAACTCAAAGAATGGTGCCCTCGAGGTCTCCTTCTCATACTCGCCCTCCTCCGCCACCCACATCGACTTCACGGCGAGAAACAGTCCCGACTCCATGTACCCGTCTTCGGCGCAGGTATGAACTACTTTGTTTCCGGGGTGTGAAGCACTGACGTTGTATTCATTTAGCGGTAGGAGGCTCGTCACCGAGCAATGACTTTGGCGTCGGTCAAGACAGGTATAATTCAAGCTTGCTTTGCATCAGGTCTGATGGAAAATCAGCGATGCATTCGTGAGCGGGACAATACAGCATCCGTCAGGGCCGCCCTCGGACGGCACAAGCTCCGCTGCTGCGACCGGTGTGGCAGTCGCGAAGATGGAGAGCGCGATATGGACGTACGACCCAAGCTCGCAGGCCATCACCGCGTACTGGATCAATACAGACAGCTCCTCGCCTGAAACGCAGATTCTATGGGCAAACGACAACCGTGCGTATCACCACATATATTTTCTACAGCTAGAAACTGACACTGGAGCTCCGTAGAGGTGCTCCTGTTGGTGGGTGACGTCTCCGTGACTCAAACGAGGTTCAACCACCCCAGTTGGCCTGAAGTCGCCAACCACGTTCGCAGGTAACAGGGCATTAACTTGAGGACAGACATTTTATTGCGCTCCCTGTGGTAACTGATTGGTCGACGTTGGAAGTCCCAAAGATCGGGACGGGTTTCATTTCATTCGATACCACGTGCACGTCTTTCGCCGTTCCTAGAAATTCATAATGGATACCCCAAGACGACTCAGCGCTGTAGTGATGATGTTTCGCCTCACTACGGGAAGACATATGTACTCCCATTTTCCCTGCTTGGGCGCTGGATGCGCAGCCGCAGGTCCCAGGCGAACTGTGCACGGTCTTCGATGAGTAGGGTAAGCCACCGCTTCAATCAAATGCCGAGTTCACGGGACGAATGCGAGAACTTTCGTCCTCAAGAATCCGGTACTGAAGAGCTGACAAAGATAGTCAAGGCTACTACCCAAAGTATGGCGAAATGGCACACGCACAGCGTTCAGGTCACTACTGGGAATCCTGACAGGCGATCCGGGGTCCCCACACCTCTGGAATCTCTTCATGTCCGATTTCATTCTGGCTTGTCACCCCGAAGATATTGAGCTGAATGGAGTTCCGATTACCAACATCGAACATGCAGACGATATACTGACTGCTTCCGGTGGCCCCTCTGGATTCCAATGTCACCTCAACGGGTCACAATACTGGGCAGATGAAAACGGCTGCCAGACGTCCATCCCCAAGTGCCTGTACCAAGTATATGGGCCGCACCCGAAGGTCATCCCAACCTTTCAACTTGGGGGGCAACAAATCTCTCTCGCGAAAAAAGCCTGCTACCTTGGAGTGTGGTTCGAAATGGGTTCTAAATTCATCTGGAAGGAACAGTACAAGATCAAAGCCAAAAAAGCGCGCACCATTGCAAATGTAATCTTAGGACTTGACCGGTTTGTAGGTACACTCCCAGCCTGGGATGCCCGAACACTCTACATGGCCCGGATCGATCCTTACCTCACTGCCGGGTGCGACATATGCCTGGATGTTGACTTGAAGAGTCTCAAGATGCTTGAAAAAGTTCAACTCATGTTTTTGCGCCGCATGCTTGGCCTTGGCTCTCGTTCCATGAGGGCTGTCTTGTTCTCAGAGACAGGAATCTGGCCTATCAAGTACCGACGAGTCTACTTGGCTCTGGAAAATCTGTGCTACCGGTTGGAGTTAGACCACAAACGGCCGGCTTGGAATGCATTGCAAGCCTCCTTGACCCTGGCCCGTGCCCAGAAGATCTCCTGGGTCAATGACCTCCGAATTGTTCTCTCTCGGCTTCACATCCCAGTGGAGTTTGACATCTCATTTGAGCCTACAGTGGAATATGTTAAAACAGTCATGAAGAACATCAAATTGTCCATGGAGTCCTGGATCGACACTGAAATTGAATCCTCTTCACGTGTACGAGACCTCCTCATCGGTCGGCTGGAAATGGACAAGGACAGCAATAAGCTAGTCAAGAAAACCCTAGATTTCCGACACTATCTTCGAGTCAAGACATCAGAACATCGGCGCGCACTCACGCGAATGATCCTATCAGGCCATTCCCTCGCAATCGAGCGGCGAAGATGGAAGGAACGAGGCAAGAAAATTGTCCCACGGGAATGGCGTCTATGCCGTTTCTGTTACATCTATATTGAAGACCCTGCACACGCAATGTTCCAATGTCAGTATGCTGAGCTCCTCCCAATCCGTGAAACCTTCCTCACGAAATTATCTGCCGAATTACCTGAACTTGAGGAAACACTGGACCCTCTCAAGTTTCTTCGTGATATTCTGCCTCAAAGGGAGATCACTCCTCTCCTGGCAAAATTGGCCTACGATGTGTTGAAAATCTTCGATGCCACGCCCATGCTCTGTGTGCATGCACCCGTGCCCAGCACGTAAAATTTGCAGTGGTCGCTTTTGCATGCACTATGCAAAGGGACGACATGCGACAGCTTTTGTGACCTGGTGGACTCCGGGGATTTACACCTGGGAGGAGAGAACTCTTCCCGCACATCAGCATATTCAGCTGGTGGTCAGGTCCCACAGGGTTTTAACCGAATGTCCTGCCATACAAGCGGCCGGCCAGTTCACAGAATGCCAGCGTCTTGCATGCTCTAACCCCTGGAATCAGTGTGTGCTCGGTTAGTATCTTGTAGATTTCTGTGAGGATAGCCACCCTTACAGTACTACATGTATGCTTTCCGTAGACTCGTCGTTCATGCTGTGGACCTGATGAGTATAATATAACCCCCCCCCCCCCCCACCGTCGATCTCACCGGACCGACGCTTTGCAATAAAGCTTTCGGCCCGACTCCAGTAATCGTTCCCGGAATGCACCCCCATCTGCCAGTCTTTGCCGTAGTACCTCAGGGGCATGGTCAGGAAGCGGAGATCTTGCGAGAGACTCGCCGACACCTCTAACGGCAGCGGAGTGAAGACAATGACAACAAGCACCAAGAGGAATTTGCAGCTCTCCAAAAGTCGGAGGGATATTGGGACGAGATTTTCGTCGTGGCGCGAAAAGCAGAGATGTGTAAGCCGCGGGAGAAGAGTAAATGCGGTCCACATTTGAGCGTCGTCCCGCGAAAACACCATCTCGACATGGGTTATTTGAGAGAAAAGCGGATGCAGGGGCGAAAGCACCCGAAATGGGTCCTGCTTGATGTAAAGATGGTCAAGCACGAGGGGTGCGAATAAAGGAACCATTTCCGCGTCCAGGAACTCGACACAGAGATTCTGCACGCCGGTGCAAACTGGCAAAACCACCTTTAAGACGTCGATAGAAATGTGAGTGAGTATAAGGAGATTTCTGACTGCTTCACGGAAGAAAGATGGTGGCTTCCTTCCTATGGCGGTGAGCAGGATCTCGGTGGTGAAGACGGGAAAGCCATCCATTGGCCTAGTGAAATCAAGCGCCATTGTGCGATATAGAAGGGGCTCAACCCTGAGCGAGACGTGAGCTTGAATCAATACAAAGAGTACATTGCCTACCATTCCTTGACGCGCCATGCAACCAACATCAGGGTCGGGATGAAAACGGGTCGCGATAGAGCGCAGATTTCGAAAACCTGTCTCTCTAGCTCAGGGGGGAAGGCTGGTGCAGGATGGTCAGAATTCCCATCATTGAACGCATCGGCGTTCAGAACTGTGGAATCTGAATCGGTGCAGTACACTGCGTACGCACTCGGGCGATGATCTGGCATGAGGGAAAGAGCCAAGAAGCGGTCACGAGCTGTCCAAACAACAACAAGCAAAAGGGCATCGCTTTTACACGCGTTTCTAGTTAAGTATGTTTCATACCAGGCTGCATCGATCGCGGCGTTCATCTTCACCTTCATCCCACAGGGCGAGTCATCGATCTTGGACGTTCTTAACCTCCTTGCTCAAGTGACTCGACCAAAGAGATGCCTGAGCAACCAATCTCGCCCACACAATACACATAACTTGGTTGATGCACCTATCATTCATTCCCACGGATTCTCCGCTCCCTGGGGGGGGCTTTCCTGCATGGTGCTGGGAGCTACTCTTTAATCTGATGCGGCCAGTGAGCGGATCTTTGGTGCGTGCCGTGGACGACTGGGAGGGCTATAAAGTTAAACAGCTGTCCCCTCCTGCCTTGCGCAACAAACTATGTTCACTGTAAATTCACCTCTGCGGGGTCCAGGGCAAGATATATACTCTGCGCTGGCCGTAAGTATAATAGATGCTTACTGTAAGAAATCAGTCTCGTCCGCACAAGGGACATAACTCCGCTGATATCCCGCGTCTCTTGATCCCAAACATGCTCCGCTCCCTGGGATATAACCAGTGTGTGCGTGTTTGTAAGTAACGCGCCCATACTGGTACGGTTAGGGAGCGGATTATTTTTCTTTCTTTCCTGTCGAGGACGGGTTCCAAGCCCAGACGCGACCGAAGACCCAAGAGTTTTGACCGAGCTTGGAAACCCTGAGTGTAAAAATGCCACTCGCAGATTTCCCAACACCGGCGTAGGTTCGGAGCAAGCCTGTCTCCGGTCCAGAATGTGCTGCGAAGCTCGTGCATGTCATGTGAGAAGGCGGCTTGTTCCGAACCTAGTCTCTACCTGTCCAAAAGGCGTTTCCAGATGGGCGGGTAACAATGGGCGGTAAACCAAAACTCCCCACATCCAATCCTTCTACCACCAGAACAAACACAGATACCTAGCAAAGATGGCATCGTCGCCGCTGCTCTCAGTCCCCACCGAGCTCCTCTTGGCTGTAGTCGAGGCCATCGACGACGCGGCGTCGCTGCGCAGCTTCGCCCTCACCTGTAAGCTCGCCCGCCTGCTGGCCGAGCCAGTCCTCTACCGCGCCGTCCTGGTCACCACCGGCTTGCAAGCGTCGTGTCTCGCCAAAGCCCTACAGCAACAGCAACCTCCCACGCGTGCAGAGCTCGTACAAGTGTTGGACCTGCGGCCGGAGTACGGCAGGGACGCGGACATCGAGGCGCTGACGCCGCTGATCGGGGCGATGACACAGCTGCGCGCGCTGTCGATGGAGAGCCCGTTCGCGAATTACGGCCTCTGGCGCTCCAGCGCGATCAGCCCCCGGTGGGAGGCGCTGATGCAGGGCTACCGCGCGCTGTTCCTCGATGCCCGGTGCGGCGCTGGCCTGCAGAAGCTCAAGAGCTGTGAGTTTTTCTTGGTCTGTTCTGGTCGTAGGTGCTGACAGGGCTGGAGTGACGATCCACTGGTCGGCTGACGCCCGCCGCTTCTGGCTTCTCACAGAGTTCAAGCCGATCCTCACGCTGCCGGCCCTGGAGAGCCTCACCATCTCGTGCGCCGTCCTGGGCGACGACCTCACCGACGGCCTGGCCGCCTTCACCGGCACCACACCCTTGACACATCTCGAGCTGGTTGAGTGCTTCATGTCACAAAAGGCGCTGACCGCCGTGCTGGCACTCCCTCATGCGTTGCGGTCCTGCCACCTGGGCACCATGCGCTACCATACCTCCCCCTCCAACACCTACCACGAAGCCTCGCCCGAGCAGCAACTTGAGGCCCTGCGCCAGCAGTGCCACTCGCTCCAGCAACTCACCTGGTTCGACAAGGACTTCGCCTACGACACAGACGTCCGTCGCGTGTCCACCGTCCCTGGGAGAGGCCTGTACGATTTCACTGAGCTGCACACCCTCACCCTCGACGGCGCCTCCGCGCTGCTCTTCTCGATCCTCCTCTCCGAGTGCGCGCCGCCCAACCTGGACCGACTGCGCATCATCCGCCACGACGAAGGCACCGTCTTGGACCACCCCACCGACAGCGTCGCCTACACGCCCATCCCGGGCATCCCACCACCCTTTTATCTGCACCAGCATCTCCCCAAGCTCCACCACCTCGACCTCGTCTTCTCTCCCAAGCGCCGCTACAATACCGAGCCCCTCTGGGCCAAGCCCGACTGGCGCGACCGCGTCAAGCGCCTCGGAGAAGACTACCACGCCCGTGGCATCCGTCTGGCCATCTTTGCCGCCAACCGCGGTAGCGCGTTCCCGCCCTACCTGTTCGGCGAAGAGGCGCCGTGCGAGGAGCCCGTTTACCGCGCCGAGAACGCCTGGTTCATGCCTGGAATGACATAAGTGGAACATTTTGGTGAGTGGCTAAGGATGGTTAGAAGAGTTTAACTTGATAAATGAGTTGGTTGAGGTGGTTGTTGTGACTGTTGTGTATCTATCGCTGTCGCTTCTTTTTCCTCCCTGCTTGACTCCCACCTCCTTCACTCATCCTCTTGTAATATGTACATGCATACATTGTCTCCCTGTCCTTCAGACTCATGTCCCTCACCATGCTGCTCATGCCTCGTCTCGCTCATCCCTCTCCACCGGATTGCTAGCTTTGTTTGAATTACAATTGCAATGGCTGTATCAAGTGGAATAACTGTGAATGAATACTGACCGATTCGGGTAATTAGTCAAAAAATGCTACTGTACATGGAAGGAAGTTGCTGCGTCAAATTTTCTGTGGTAGGAATTGGGTGGTGGGTGGTGATGGTGGAAGGAGAAAGAGTTGGGCGACAGACGGCCGCGGGTGTCCAGCTTTATATTTTCACTCTCTCAGTCTGAAGACTACCCCTAACCATACGCTGCTGATTTGATTCCGTAAAAAATCGGAATATCCCGACGCCTTGGAAATATGCCCTTCCCAAAACTTCCTGGTATTCCCGGTTACAAAGTCAACGAGAATACGTAGTGCCACTTGCTTATACTCGGAGAACACTACCATTACAATCTCGGCCCATGTCCCATACCATCCAATGCACAGACTTAATCTCGATCAGTATTTTCTCCAGGCTTAACTCAGTTCGATTCCCCACCCCATGCATGATCAAGACCTGAACAAATAAATCGAAACTCATTCGTGACTGGATAACCTAAGAGGCGAATACCGGGCTTTACAAGTATCGTTCCGCTGCGGCTTTCCGCAATCAGAGGTTGTCATTATCAGTTGTCATTATCTATAGCGTCGCAAGACTTCGCGCAATATCCCATTCGATTGGGGGACAGGACTTTCTCTCTATGCTCCCTCAAAGCACCCGCACAGTGTCCCAGTTGATATCCTCCTCGTCCGTCTCTCTAGCAGCTTCCGCATCGGTGTCGATTTCGAAGCTTTTGGCCGGCTGAAACCGGCGGCTCGTCATCAGCTCAACAATATGTTCGAGCACGATATCAGGCTTCAGGGCTCCGGCTGATAAATTGACGGATCTCCCCATGGATGGTGTTGTCCCCTTCACCAGTTCCCCCGACGGGCGCCGGTACGTGTTCGTTTGCTGGATACGCGGCCCCGTATGCCGGGGGAGTGCACGAGGGTCATCGATGGGTAGAGAAGTCATCAATTCACTGATATTCATGGTATAGGTCTAGGGGAAGAATATGCTGACTTGCGTCTTCGAAAATTCGGTACTCGGAAGCTGACAAAGAAAGTCGCGGTCAACCGAAGTACGACAAATGGGAAAAATGGACACACGCACCATCGATCTCCCCGGACCGGCGCTTTGCAATAAAGGTTTCCGCGCGACTCCAATAATCGTTCCCGGAGTGCACCCCCATTTGCCAGTCTTTGGCATAGAACATCAGAGGCATAGCCACGAACCGGAAATCCTTCGAGAGGCTGGCCGACTCTTCAACTGACGGTGAGGCGTCCATGATGACAACCAGGACAGATAGGGATTCGCAGGTTTCCAGAAGACGGAGAGAAATTGAAATGAAGGACTCGTCGTCGGCTCCAAAGGAGAAATGTGTTAGGCGCGGGAGAAAAGCAAGCGCGGTCCACACCGGCGTGTCATCCGGCCAATACACGATCTCGAAAATTTCGAAATGGGTTATTTGCGAGAAAAAAGGGTGCACGGGTGGAAGCGTTTGGAATGGATCCTCTCCGACATATAGGCGGTTAAGCACGAGGGGTGTGAATAGGTGAATCATTTCCGCGTCCAGGCTCTCGATCCAAAGATTTTGCACACCGGTGCAAACTGGGAAAATTGCCTGCAAGGTCTCGATAGAAGTGGGCGTGCCCGAAGGCAGAAGAAAATTTCGGAGAGCATCACCGAAGAAGGACGCTGGTTTCCGTTCTATGGCGGCAAGCAGGATTTCGGAAGTGAAGACGGGAAAGCCGTCCATTGGTGCAGTGAGATCAAGTGCGACCGTACGGTATAGAAGGGGCTCAACCCTGGAGCTGGACATGAGCTTGAGTGAGTCGATGCCAAAAGATCGTTGCGCACCATTCCTTGACGCGCCATGCAACCAACATCAGGGTCGGGATGAAAACGGGCCGCGATAGAGCGCAGATTTCGAAAAGCTGTCTCTCCAGCTCAGGGGGGAAGGCTGGTGCAGGATGGTCGGAGTTCCCATCACTGAGCGTGTCAGCGCCCGAAATTGCAGACTCTGGATCGGTGCGATACGCTGCGTACGAACTCGGGCGGTGACCTGACATGACGGAGAGAGACAGGAAGCGGTCACGAGCTGTCCAAACAACACCAAGCAAAAAGGCATCGCCGCGTTTCGTAGGTCTCTTATAAACAAGCGCTACAAGCTGGAAGCTCGTCTCGCTTGTTTGTAACGTTTTCGGTCTACGGTCTATTTATGTTTTATACCAGGCAATATCGTTCATCTTTAGGCCGCCGTTCTCAATGCCGACTCTTTTTCTCAAAGGGCGAGTCATTAGTCTCTCGTAGACAGACGCTTCAACAAATGAAGCTCGTGCCTCGCTTGTTGAATGGACGTTATAATTACCGCTCTCCGACAAACTTTGACCTCTTTGCAAATGTCCCTCAACTAAACAGATGCCAGAGCAACAATCTCGCCCACACGATGCAAATAGCTCAGATTCTCCTATCATTCATTCCCGTGGATGCTTCGCTCCATGGCGGCTTACCTTGCCTGTAGTTAGCGCTAGAAGCTATCTTAAATGGCCCAGCGGAAAGTTCAATCCCGTGAAGCCGAGGACACGATATATATTGTGCACGCGCCGTAGCTACAATAGATGCTTAAGAAAACAGTCTCGCCCGCACAAGTGAAATAACATGCCCATGCTAACCAGCACGGTTAGGAAGCGGATTATTCTTATTTCTCGTCCAGAGCGCAGGTTCCAACGCCGAAGAGTGAAAAATCTCGACATGCCGCATCATTCAATGCAGCTCCGCGAGTTATAATTACAATTGGATCTGTCATATGTAATGCATAGGATCATAAAGTATATGGCTCATAACACATAGGGTTTGGGAGGATTTGGACCCACTTTTGGCACTGCATGCAGAGGTGTTCCATAATGCATATGCTCATAATGCATCGGTTTGGCGCTCACGGATAGCACCCCAAATTGCAAGCTTTTTTCGAGATCGATAGCCCGAATTTTCGCTAAAATCGGAAGAAAACTGAAGTTGGATTTGTCGTGCGGCCCCCCGCAAAAACTCTCCAAAATCCTGCAGGCAGCTACCTCAGCCTACCACTAACTCCCGCCCGTGCCTTCCTTGCCAGGATGTTCAATTCTGATTTTGCAACGGGGTGCCTTCTCTCACAGCTTCAGTTTTATCCCGGGGGTGGACAGGCCAGATGATGAACGACCTTGTATGTACCCTCCGCAGACCACCGCAAACCGCGAGTAACTCTAGACGCCGAGTTTCCTATCTCCCACACAAGGTACGTAACTACGTTGATGTCCTTTATCTTTAAAGTCAAAGATATGCTCCGTTCCTTGGTATGTAGCTGGTATTTTTCATTTCATGATCATTTTAGAGTGCGCGCGGGCCCCTTGGGGCCCATGTGGCACTATACGTAGGTACATATAATTAGACTAGCTGGCCGTATAGGAATAACGAGCGGTGGGTGTATAGCGACGGTGGGTGGATTGAGCTGTGAGGTGCTATGGGGGGAGGGTGTGATTTTAAGAGGAGTTGATGCGATGTATAGGTGTCTCGGCAAGTAATCAGAGATAATAAAGAGAGAAGGGAGAGGGAGATAAGTAAAGGAAAAGAAGGAAAGGTGGCTCGCCTAGAGCGCGTAGCGCGAAAGGCGGCCGGTGTCGCGCACGAAGGCGAGGACGGGCTTGGGGTCTGACTTCACACCGAGGAGGAGCCGGAGGGAGAGGCGGGCCGTGCCGACTTTGCGGATGAGCTCGAGGCACTGCTGGCGGTACAGGGGGCAGGCGAGGACGAAGTGGGATACTGTCTCTGGGACATGGCAGTGGGCGCAGTCGGGGGAGGGACCGAGGTGGAAACGGAAGAGGAAGGAGTTGAGGCCGATGTGGGAGGTCCTCAGTTGCGTCAATACGCTGCACTGCGGGCGCGAGAGTCCATCGTACATCTTCTCCACCTTCTTCCCCGGAATCGCGTCGCCAAGGAGGGAGAGGCGTGTGAAGCGCGTGGACATTCTCCACTCATCCAGCCAGTGCTTGCGGAAGAGTTTGGGGCCCGCGGCTAATGCTGCTGCCTTGCTAGCAGGGAGGGGTTTGGCGAAGGCAGGGATGGGAATGGTGAGGTCGGAGGAGGCGCCGAGGGCCGCTTCTTTCGCGCACGCATCGACCGCTTCGTTGCCCTCGATCCCGACGTGCGCTGGGACCCAGTGAATGCGGATCTTAAGCGCGGGGCGAGCAGAGCAAAGATGGCGGAGGAGGGTATGGAAGATGGCGAGGAGGTGTTGGCCGGGTTGGGGGCGCGGCGCACCGAGCGCGGTGATCGCGGGTTGGCAGTCGGTGAACACGTCGACGCTGCTGAGCCGCGGCATCGCCTTGATGATGTCGAGGGCGAGGATGGCGCCGACGACCTCCGACTCGAACACGGTGTGCTCGTCCTCACTCCCCAGGTGCTTCATCCTCACCAATCCCTCCTTCCCGCCATTCCACGCAACCGCCGCCGCCCCCACTCCCCCCTCATAGCCCGACCCATCCGTGTACACACAGAATCCACCTCGCCGCGTGATGCCCTCCATCTCTCTCCGCGTCTCGTCCTTCGTCGCCGCGATCCTCGTCGTCAGGCTGCCTTCGGGTAGTTGTAGGATCTCGAGGTGTGGGTTGACCGTTTCGAAGGTGCCGCGGAGGAGGGGGAAGGCGGCGAGAAGATGGTGGATGGGAGAACGGTGAAACCTCGGGATGCGCTGGCAGCGCTTGACGACGCGGTGGAGCGGGTGGGAGTCGGGGAGGGAGACGATGCGCGCACCGGCATTGAACGCGGCATGGTTAAGGCAGATGTGGATGGGGGGGAGGTTCGCGTGGTAATCCAATGCGTCCGTCGCGGTCGTGCGCAAGCCGCCAGTGATGATGCGGGTCGCCAATCTCTGCACCTTCCCTAGGGCTTTCGCGATCCCCACTGTCCCCGCGCGCCGTGAGTCTGTGTTGGCTGAAATCGGCTTGTACCACACGGGGAGGGCGTAGAGCATGCAGGGGTCGACGACGGTTTGGACGAGTTGTCGGGTGAAGGAGTGGGGGAGGCCGAAGGTGGGGGAGGAGATGCGCGAGAGGCGAGCGTGGCCTTAGTACCGCGGGACACCGCAATTTCGACGTTGATACACTGGCAACTGACCCAGCAGTGTGGGAAGTGAGCAGGAATAGTGCAATGCAGGAGTGCTGAAGGTCGAGACCAACAACTAACTACCACAAAACCACCAACCTAACACTAAACCACTGCAAGACAGAAGTCATTGTGTTGTTTGTTCGGGGATAAGACCAAGTATTAGGTCTATCAGACGAGATTTACGGTGATAGTCTTTCCAAGAATCACTTGTGTAAATGGCCCTTGTCCGAGCGATCCCAAGGATGTTTGTCTGCAATCGACTAGATTGTATACACAACACACAGTAGGTCGGCGCTTTTAGGGCCTTCCGAGATACAATGGGGTGCGATTTGATCGCGATATTGGGTTTTATTCGGGCTCAAAGGCCCTTCAGCAATGGTATCGACTGGGCTCAACAGGCTTTCAACAATTATAAACGGATCGACTTGATTGTCGACTACGAGTACAATGGTGTATATGGCCTGGAGCAGATGCAAGAACAGTGTTTTAAATCGTGTATATGGTTGATTTCCGTAAAGGAGCACACAACCTACCAACAACTAATCGTGACTATATTCTAGCCGCCAACTAGTCGCCGATGCGATTGGCTTGTAAACCCCCCAGAACACACTGGTGAACTGTATAAACGCGATTGAACAAGTATAAACTTGTAAGAACTTCCAGGCCAGGTAAACTTCCAGGCCAATAAAACTTCCAGGCTCAATGTATTGTGACTTCCAGGCTCAAATGTTTAACTTCCAGGCCAATGTACTTCCAGGCTCAAATGTTATAACTTCCAGGCTCAGGTGTTTATATCAATCCAAAGGTATATTCACACACTATAAAGCAGACTCTACTGAGCAATGCCTTAAGGCGAACAGAGCACACAATCTAACCAAGCAGCTGGTTGTGACTATTCCTAGCCTCCAACCAGCCACTGGCGCGATTCGCTACTGTTCCCTCTCGAGCAGGCGCCCTTATATACTGTTTCTATATACGATTACAAACAATGATTACGCTACAAGCTGATAAATAATATATGAAATGAGCACGCAATCCGGAATATCTCGTTCCCATAACCTCTATGATTGGTCGAGGGCCTTCCCACGTTCGTGGATGACTCCTCCTTGCTGATATACAGCGGAGCCGTATGACTCGTAGCTCCGATCCATCGGGATTGAGGCGCGAACGGTCATACTCCAAGGTATACAGTGTTCAGGACACCTTCGAAGTGTCTTATATTGTTTTAGGCTTCCTTCCCAAGTCTCATATGTGCATTATACAGACTTTAGGTGCTAGTTTACGGCAGTCGAACATCGTTCCGGAGTCTTCCGATCGATATTTGATTCCATCGACAGAGTCATCCGCGTCCGTTCGGATCCGATCGAACCGGCTACTTGTGTTCCCGGAGCCTGGACCCTTCACGTGAGGTGTCGCAGCGCGAGGATCAGTGTCAACATTGTTAAACATCCTGTCGCTTGACTATATATGCCTTTCTTAGCATGTACACAGGGCTCGGAACCCTTCCCCTTGGATAACTGGGTTGCAAATAGTCTCTATTCCTTCCTGACTCGGTCTGACTCATATGGCTGTCAGGTGATGTCCGATGTCCCGGACGGCTTTAACCATGACCCAGGGCCTAGAACGGTCCAGAATCAATGCTGTAGAGGCCAGGCTGGGTGCCTTCGTCGGTCCTACTGAGTGTATATGCTGCTTCGGTCATGGATACAGCCTTTGAGTGCATGTATATGGCGACTGAACACACACACACACATATGGTCCTAGATGTGGCTTCCTATCTGCCCAGCAACCATACATACTCTTGGTTCGAGTGTATATGCTTGAGGGTTTAGTGTGTAAGCTCAACTGTGTACTCTCCAAGTGTCACTAGTTCAATCATCCGAATAGACTTGGATGGGTTTACAGCCATCCAGTCCTATCAGCACCAGAACAACCCCATTCAGATCATCATATACGCCGACTGATCATTGTATACACAATTCGACCATCGTATATGCCACTTTATAGTGCAGCTATTGGATGTTGACACTATATCATCTGATACAGTCCTGTCTCCGTCTCGTGTATTTATTGCTTATATGGCCTAGGGATGCAATATATCCCATCTCCTTGATATGGACTGGCACTAAGTGACTTGTTTACCCTTGGATAGAGGGTTTGCACTGTTCGACCTTAAGGTATTATATCCTAGGTCAAGTCGTATATAGGCCTCAATATGGAGTACCTGCTATAAGATCATGTCCCAAGAGTCCTCTGGGTGCCATATATCCTCGACTATCTGCGCGGAGATCACAATAGTCCTCTATCGAGAATGCTAGTACTTTGTAGATATGAAGCATGCACAAAATGCAATTTTCACAGCCAGCTCAGTTCACTGCTTATCAACGTGGCTCTTGAAAGAGAGCTTGGAGTCGAGGATGTAGCTGGTATGGCAAGGACATCCTCTGCTTGGCCGGCACGGCCAAGGCGTGGAATGTTTCTTTCTTCTTTCCATTCGGGCTTTTTTTGGTTTACGCAACTAACAGCGGAATTAATTGAAACATACCCAGCTCCCAAAATCATTACCCCCTGAGAGCAGGAGCTATTCCGAGAAGGCTCGGAAAGTTTCGGCGCAAAGTTCAATTAACTACAGTGCAACACCCCAGAGCAGGATATACTGTAAATCCCGGAAATCTGCGTAGTTTCAAACAGACGCCCAGTCCCTGTTGCCCACACAAGATACGTAACTCCGCTGATGTCCTCTGTCTTTGATGTGAAAATAGTGTTCCGCTCCCTGACATGTAGTCAGTGTAGGCCTGTCTGTAACGGGTTTATGCCGGCACGGCCACGGAGTGGATTCTTTGCTTTTTTGCTCTGTAGTTATGAAGAGTAGGAATGGGTCTACTACCCAGACTCACCCGAAAAAGCTCCATCATTCAAGGCAAATGTGCCATTTACTTTCTGTAATCCTCGAGGTGCGCAACACAACAATCACGAAAGTCAGTCCAACGCGCAGCTGTCTGATGTTTATCTAGCCCACACAAGGTACATAACTCTGTTGATCTCCCTCATCTTTGATGGCTAAATATGCTCCGCTCCCTGGCATGTGTGGTCCGTTCAGCGCCGACCTTTACTGGTATGTGGCGCGGTTCTGGCGCGGCCAGGGAGCGGATCCTTCTTTTTCTTTGCAGTCCCTGTCTAGACTCCGACGGGCAATAGGTTCGGGAGTATTCACCTAGTCACCCTAGGCAGACCATAAACATGTTTTTTTTTGAGAGAGAGAGGCGGATGGGGGAAAAAAATTGTTTATGTATTCACCGGCAATATCGCGAAGGCTACAAGACAGACCGTGACCGGGCCTGACTCCACCACTAGTACTTAGATTTGAAGATGAGGATATACAAAACCCGACCTACATGAAGATGAGAGAGCCCGGCATATTGTGGTCAAAGCCGCAAGGGGATTCGGATTTGCAAAATACGCACTACACCCCGATTTTTTTTTTTCCAGAGGGTCGGGCAACCCCTCCCTCCCCCCTATGACGTAATCTCGCCTTTTTAGGCAATTGCACGTGATGACGCTCCACCTAGAATCATCCAGAGTCAAGCTGAAGCGTATGATAATGGGCAATGAGGGTTACTGGATGGTTTAAGGAACATCTGCAGAGCTTCAAGCTACCTTCCATCGAAAAATGCTGTTCTGCATTTTGCGTAGCTGTACGCCCATCAATACCCAAATCCAGTAATAATGTATTCCCATCTAACTCAACGAAAACTTGGTCTGTGACTTTGGGAGTGTCATTTTTGGACTCAGGCCGTAAAACTGCTTCAGAATTTGACGGGTGGTCAAAATTTCTCAGATTCAAAGCCCTTGCGCAAAGCCGGCATATTCAGATCAATATGCCACCTTTCAAGTATGATTGGCCATCAATCTTGCTGTTTTGCACACATAAGTCGTTCAACAGCATTACAATATACCTGTCCTTACTCTAACCACTAACCACTAACCTCTAACCACTAACCTGAACCTCAAGCCACTAACCACTAACCTCTAACCTCTAACTGCTAACCATAAAACCCTAACCTTTAACCCCTAGCTTTCGCCATCAATGATGGGATCATGCGTTGTGTTTCAGCCAAAGGCGGCACATCAAGCGACAATGTGCCGGGTTTCGTTGCAATGTACCGTGCTTGCGATGTTCATGTAGGTTGTGTTTCGTTCATCCCGGATTTGAATGCAAGTGCGCTAATCAATGAAAATTCACGGGGTGTGCAAGACGGCAGGATTCACGAAACCAAGCATGGTAGACAAATGGTAGATCGGCAGGATACAGGTATTTGATTTTGTCTCACACAAGGTTGGTCTCTCTAGACAAATGCTTGATTGGTTTCTAACTTGTTCCTTGTTCCCGTAGTTTTCCGTCTTCAGGGTTAGTTCTCCGCCCGTCGGCCAAGTTTTTTCGTGAGATATTTAGCTTCTATCACCAGATGTAGCTAGGTTACCACAGCGACCTGACCGTCATGACTGTAGCGTACATTATGGACGCGATGTACGTAGGTACAGTGCCTGCTTGTTCCTTATTGGGACCTCGGCAGTAATATCCTCCTCCTCCTCCTCATTCCAATCAAAACACCACTGATGTCCCCTATTTGTAAGGACACAAGTATGATCCGCTCACTGTGGCATGCAGTCGGCAGGAGCGTCCACGCCACGGACGACGCGGCCAGGGAGCGGATCCTTCCTTCTTTTTATGATTCTTGCCCTTGAACACCGGAACCTCCCAAAAATTGCATATATTCGCCGAGATCGGACTCAGGGCTGAGGGGAAACCTGAATTGCCTCCGCCGTATTATAACTGTCCAGCTACCCTTCGTGCAGGATGCCAGACATGACAAGCCCGGCCCACACCAAGTTGGTTTTCCTTTCGGTGCCTAGTTCGTCTCTCGCTTTCTCGGGATAAACCATCCATCTGACAAGCAGAATACATATTTCGGTGGATACTCGCACGACTCTAAGTCAGCGCGAAGTTGAACTTCAACTTTGTGCAGCCACATTGAATCTCTGCCTCACAACCCTGTATGAAAGTGTCCCTTAACCAAAACGCGCACCCTAGCAATCAGTCTCCCATATAAGATCTCTCCCCAACTACTAGTGCTTTGACACCAGCACAGCACTTAGAGTTACAGATGTCACGTGGTCACAATGTTGACGAGAGTCACCCATGGTTTTTGCTTTCAACTCATTGAGGTCGCAGTCAGGGCAGATGCAAACCATGTGTTGCCAGGTGTCTCCTACCATGCCATGCTTTGAGCCCAGATAGATGTGTGAGGACAAGCTACACCGCCAAAGTGCCATCATGTGTACACCACCTGGGATTTTCAGATTGAGGCCAGTAATCTTGAAACCTGGCACCAGGTGATCACCAGGTATATGCCAGCTGCACATGTCAGCTCAGATTTCAGCCTTCCACCAGCTGCGTACCCAGATGGACGCCACATTTTGCAGCCAGCCTTTGGCCAGCCTCCGAGCAGACCTCAGTTCTTTTAGAAAAAAACTGGATGAAAATATTGCAACCAATGGCCGTACACTGCTTCACAAATTACTTACAACACATTCTCTTTGTTGTCCATCGCCCATCTCGGCGTCACTGTAAGTGGAAGGCTGAGCCTACCGAAGCAGACTCCTTCGGAGTCCTCGCTAGAGTCAAACTCATAGTCCGGGCTATTTTTGCCGCAGGGAGTACGCTGCCGACCACAGTTGGACGTGATACCTCGTGAGTCGACGGGGGATGCGAACTGATCAACTGATTCAAGGGTCCGTGTGTTTGTTTGGCACGGCATGTATCATCACGTGCATGTTGATCGCCCCGCTTTCTCTTCTCTCACTTTCGCTTGACTTCCACCAGGATGCCTCCATCAACCCTTACGCATACAGACACACATCGCTTCTGAATTTCTCAATCCAAAGGCCCCACCGCACTCATATCCCAGGGAGGGAGACCTCCCGACTATTCCATTTGTCTGTGTTGCATCACATCACTTGTTGGGGTGGTCTACTTCTTATTCCGAGTCATCAACCAATCCAGAGATCAAATTCTGGGTCCTCAATGATGTGCAGAGCTCCCTACCCCCGGAAGCGGAGGTTCCGAGACAGCAAGGTTCCATCTCGGAACTAGTCATAGGAGCTTACAAGGATCTTCATAGCACAGTCATTAGCCATTAGCCTCTGTGTCCTTTGCCGCCCTTGACCATAGCTGCGCACCGTTTGCGCTCTTGCCTCTCGCCCATCGCCGGAGCCCCCCTCACACTTACCTGATTGGTACTGGTACATTTTGGACCCACCTCACACACCCTCGTCTATCACTCCAGTACACGGAGTTGCAGTTGTTCATTTATTTGTTCAGCTTGGGCTCTTAGCCCCGGAGTAGGCGTATCATCAACCTCCTCCAAGTTTCAACTCCTCTGTATCAGCTTTGCATCGGACATGGACACCGTCATTTATTTGTTCAGCTTGCGCTCTTAGCCCCGGAGTAGGCGTAGCATCAACCTCCTCCAAGTTTCAACTCCTCTGCATCAGCTTTGCATCGGACATGGACACCGTCAAGCTGTGGCAAGCCCACAAGGGCTCAAGCTCGGTCTTCAAAATCACATCGTTTTCGGATCCTGAAGCCCCATTCGCCGATATATCTCCCCACTCTCCGTATCCTCAAGCCCCAAGTTGCCACCATTCAGGGCCTCAAAATCAAGCCAAACTGGTTCCACCTTGACAGCCTCACACTGCCCCATGGACGACGACAGTGACCGTGATATGCTTGATACCATGATACCTCTCCCTGCCGAGAACATCCCGGCCAACTGGGTGAAGATCGCAGCCATCATTAAGATGCCCTTACCCAGAAGCGGCCGAAAATCAAGAGTCAAGATCAACAATGACGATAAAGGCTTTGCACCTCCCCCCAGCGCCAGAGCATTCTTCCAATGCACCCCAGCCATCATCAAAGGGACCCCATGCCCCATGAACATAATTCTATGCCCTCACTCTGATGGTAAGTCGTCTTTTTTCATCGCGGTGTAGTCTATCAACATCTCTATAGTCTATCCTATTGAGCTCTACGACAAGTTGGGTGAACCTGTTGTAAAGATTCCCAAAGAATCTGCCAACACGCTTATCAGGTACGTGTCAATGATCGAGCATTGACATCATCTAATCATCTTTTCCCGGGCGTTCCGCTTTGTCTTTGCCAATCACCGGAATATGCACGGTGTCAAGAACTACGTGTACGAGTCCGATGCAAAAGACATCAACGAGTTCTGACGGGGCATCAATGACCTCACTGAAGTGGCTACGTCGGCTCAACAACATGTCGGCGGAAGGGGAGGATCGGGATGGGGTGGAGTAGATGGAAGTGTTAGGCATGATTGTACCCTTTCTTGACCAATATACATTGAATTTATGGTTCAAGTGATGCGGCAAAAGAAATGGAATTAAATGCAGGGCACCTTTTGACACATCTGACAGTGCAAGTGCATTCCAGCCTTAACATTCAGCTGGTGGCCAACCAGACCTGGTGCCATGCCGATCCCATAGGCGAATGGTCCTGGAGTCCAGCTGGACCACAGCTGACAGCCACCTACCAACTGCACCTTGCACACATGCCACGTGCAGGTTGAGGCCAGGTGTCCGACCAGTGGTGGTGTAGATGCCATCGAAATTGAGTCGGATATCGACAGAGGTTCAATATTCAATGGTGGGTCTTGTGTTTCCAACCTCATATCAAATTCGTATTGGAGGCAACCGTGACCGCCCCTCTTTATTTAAATAAATAAATAAATTCATATTTCATACCAGACTATTAAACAAAAAGAAAAACTACAGAGGCTCTCCACTCAAACTAAAATCGGGACAAGTTCCTTGTCCTTACCCGGCTCTCCTCCTTCACCTTCCATCTCCCCAGCCTGTGTTCTTCTGTAAGTTTCCTCTGGCACAGCTGCGATGGGGGCATTGAGCTGTCCAAGATGTGTCAAACTGTCCATGGTTTCCTCCAGCACATTGTTGGTAATTGTGGCAAGCCTTTCATCGATCTGTACAACTTGTTTCACGTGCAATGAGCGTTCAAACAACGGTCTGGCAGTCTTCCATAGCTCAGTTGCCTTCGACACATCCCCCTGACCCTTTGCCAGATCCCCCAGCCTGAGCATGCATTCTGCTCGGCTGCGATGAATATCCATCCATGTGAATCCCTCCAAAGCAACAGTAAACAGGGAAGTTGAAGTGGTACAATCGCCCTCAGCTTGAAATACATCGCCGAGGAACTGGAGTGCTCGCTGAAGGGCAATTTTGTCCCCAAATTTCTTTGCATATCCCAGATATACGACTGCCCAACCAGAGGCCCAGTGAAGATCCCTTTCAGGCCAGCCTTTGACAATGGCAAAGCTCTCTATGCATGAAAGTGCACCTTGAACATCATTTCCCCATATTGACGTGAAACAAGCCTGTAGTATGCACTTTGCAATCGGGATTTCTCCCTCTCTGAGATGCAGTTTTCCTAGTTCAATATTACAGTATATCTTTGCAGAGACTACATTGTAATGTTTATAGCTGTGGGCATCGAACAGTGCCATTGCATTGTTAAGGGTAAACAAGACATCCTGTTTAGATGCACCGATCATCATGTCAAGTTGTGCAATGTTAAGGAGAGACCAGGCATTGTTAGATGCATCTGGAGCAGCATCTCGAGCAAGTTGCATATAGATATTGCGGGCCTCCGCATATTCTGATTTCAGGAGGTGGGCTTCTGCCAGGTCTTGCAATAGACCTCTATATGCAGATCCAGTTGTTGAACCACAAAGCTCCAGTAGTTTTTGTGCCCTCTGACAGAGGAAGACCGCATTTTGAATGTCGCCAGAGCTGTGGTAACATGAGGCTGAAGTGCGGAGGGCCAGTGATTGATGGTGTAAATCTCCTGCTATCTCAGCAAGTCGGTATGAAGCTTGGGCATCTGCAGGATAATCACCCAAGACCCATTTCATTACACCCAGATGATTCAATACTGAGGCTTCCTTCCTCATGTCTCCATGAAACTTTGCCAAATGAAGTGCTTTGTGCAAATATTCCAGGGCCACAGATAATTTCCTATCAGCATAGAAGTAGTAAAGTCCCACTCGAAGGTAAAATCTGCCTAAAAGTTCATTTAATTGAGACACTCTCAAATTGAAATTATGCAAGGGACTCACATTCGAGTGCCAGGTCATTGAACTTATGGAAGTGAGAGATGGCCTGTGTAATCAACACATCTGCATTGGTAGAAAGACATGGGCTGCTTGATTCAAATTTCCATAAGATGAGCTGTGCCCTGAACTTTTCATTACAATTCCCAGGAAGAACAGCTTCAATCTGATCCATTAAGATAGGAATCAGGTGATACCCAAGATCAATGTTCAGCATGAAAACCTTCATAGAAAGGGTGCAATTGATAGTTTCTGCCAAGTTTGGGTCATCCCGGTTCAACCCTCGGAGCAGCAATTCACCCATATTTCTAGCATTCAATAATAGATGCTTGACTGTTCCAGCCCCTTGCTGAGTCATAGGGTACTGCTGGTACAGATCCAGAAGCTGATGAAAGTATTTTTGCAGCGGGTGAATTAGAAGTGGGGAAGGAGGATAGAAACACTGCATGTGTTCTCGGATAGGCACCAGTGACCTCAGTCGCCTCTTGTTATCCATATATGCCAGAGAAGTAGCAAGTAGTGTAGCTTTGCATGACATGATGTCCTGTATGGAGAGCTTGCTTTGAACAAGCTCAACATCGGACAGCCCATCTGGGAGGATTGAGAGAAGACTCAATAGGTCCTTGGCACCAGTGGTCATGCGGGGACTTGAAAGTGAAATTGCAATTGATGTGTCCAAGTTGGACTTTCTGTCACTGCCAGCAGAAAGCAAGGAAGTTTTTTCTGACTTCCAACGAGCCAAGACAGCAGAGCAGCTTCCTTCAAAGTCCACAGCATGGGCCATGAGGTCAACAGCAAGTGGCATGTTATCTGTCAATGAGAGTATATCATCAACTTCCTTGCTGTCATGCATATCCTCCGCAATGGCAAAAACGTGTCTCGAGCAGCCAGATCTGACAAGGGCTTCAATGGTGCCAGAAATGGGTGAGTCCACTGGACTTTGCCTGGCCGCTCTGCACCTCTCATGGTGATCTGTCAGGATGTGAGAACACGTGGAAGCCTGAATGGATGTAGACTGGCCATAAGCGCCAGGTTTGGGACATCAGTGAGTTTTGCAAGAAACTCTTCAAGATCTCTGCGTGATGCCATCGGCTCCCACAGAGTTTCCAGATTATCCAGGATCAGCAGTGAAGGTCCAATTCCCTCAAAGAAATGTATGACTTGTTTAGTGAGGTCTTTGGCTGCTGGAGTCCCATATGTTCCCCGAGTAGGGCTGCCAGTTCACTGCAGGTGGTGACAGCATCTGCAACTACAAAGAAGCAGTGCTCATATTTTGTAGGAATGGCAGGATAGTGCAGGGCTGCCTTGGCGAGGATTGTCTTCCCCATGCCGCCAGCACCCAAAATGGCAATTCTCGGTGATTCATGATGGAGCATATCCACAATCTCCTTGAGTTCTGTTTCACGGCCATGGAAGATTTTCGGTTTAGCAGGTAACATTGAAATTGAGTTCAAACTTGGAGGGGGTGTGAATATAGGCTGTTTAACTGAAGACCATCAAATGTCACCTATTCTGGGATCCAATGGTCTTGTAGATCTGTGCAACAGATCAGCACTGGCTCTGAGCAAGGATGAGGAACTTCATACGGAGGAGGACCTTTCAGAAGTCATCCCATCTGACAGTATGGAAATCAACTCAAGCACTTCCTTGTGCATAATCTCGGCCTCTTGTTGCATCTGCGTGATGTGACCAAGTGCAACTATGTTAGTTTCAGTCTACGTGAGGTTTGAGTCCCATGGCATCCATCAAGGAGGGACAAGATTTACCTTGAATACCTCAAAAGCCTGCTGCAATCCCGCTCGACATTCACTATGCAGTGTCTTTGTCTCGGTCTGGCGAAAGAAAGACTTGATCTTGCTTGCATCCTGCTGTGCCTCAACAAATGTATAAATTTTGTGAAGTGTCCTAAATAAACTGTCAATTCTACTCACAGTAAGTAGCATCATACATACTCGGTGAATTTCCCGACATGGTCCAAAGTTGCTGGAGGAAGATTCCCCTTGGTTTCAGACTTGATATGTAGATTGACAATAGCACAAAGCAGTTGGTAAACATTTTCCAGCAGTTGAATACAGTCTTCTTTATTTTTCTTCACAGTCTGCACCACTTTCAGTACAGAAGCCCAGTGACAAGAGATATCTTACCTGGACTGCAGTAATCAAGGAGAGAGTGGTGTTGGAAATGGCCAGCACAAATGGAGTACCAAATGCATCACTGAGTTCGTTGAGGAGTGCAACAGCTGGAGCCAAACAGGCTATGGTGTTAGTCAGACGGATCTCTGCAACAGAGGGTTGACGGGACATCTTGGGAATGGTGGACCAAGGACTCAAGATGTGAGGCTTTTATAGTGAGCATCGCATGGCAGTGTCCTTGATACATCTCATGTTCATCAAGGTCACAATGCTAATCTCACGAGTGTGAGTATCCTGCTTCCTGTCCGAAGAATTATGCCACGAGCTATTTCCGTTGTACACATTCTAGTGTACTTCTGGACGGTGCCTGGGACCTCACACTGATCCTGATGATCATGAGAGTTTCTGTGGTTCCTGGCATCCCCCCTGTCACAATGGGCCAGATCTATCCCTGCCCCTCTCCCCTTGCCCTGGCATCTATCACGGATCGTCAGTGTTCCAACTTACGAGAACGCGCTGCACTTTGCTCCGTTCGCCTTATCCCAGTCGACCCCGAGCCACACCTTTTAGCGCGGGTCTCAGCCGGGTGCGCTACATACAGCGAATGCCTAGTCCATTGCGACTAGGAGGTTTACACTCCCCATTCCTGCGGGCCTTGATTGCTCTCGCACGTAACACTAGTACCCCCGCGATGGACGCCATGGCTCATATGCAAATCATTCATCCGCCGGCACAGGAATATGAGGTGTGTAGCTTTACTCTTCCTCACAGCCGGAGTTCACTCATGGCTCTCGACTCCACTCGGACTACCGCTCACCCCTCGCGTATTTGCACTTCAATGACACAGCGCTGATCTTCACAGCCCGAGTTGCAGCATTGCCTTTGACTCAAGCACGACAACGAGATACCCCACGCCGGCAGTCAGCGAGCTGAGAAACAGGAAATCATCGGTGTTCCTTCGTGTCATTCGCATCCTATTCCCTGAATCCTCCAAGTCTATCTGCGCCGCCCGTGTCGCCGTTTAGAGCTGGGACTTAAACATCCCCAAATTCCCAATTCGGCAGGGAACTACCAATGACCTTGGCATGCTCATCTTAGCTCTGGCCATTGCCGGATTCGTTCCCAGCTTAAGTTCGTTCCCCTAAAAGGATAGGGGCTTCAATAACGTGACCGGGCCGGCAGTCCCCGGCCACTTATCACTGCTTGTCATATCGCAGCAAACATTCAAGCCCACTTCCCTCAAGGACTGGGCCCACTCGGAGCAGTACCACAACTCCCTCTTACACCCCCGACGCGGTCCTCGACGCGGCGCTTACCAACAGCAGCGCAAACGGGCTGCTAGAGATCGTCGTGAGCAAGTTCCTGCCAGTGCACCTCCTCGTCGTTGGAGGCCGCGCGGGGTCTCTGGGGCCGGAGATGAGCCAACGGGGCTCGCAGCGAGGTGGGGGGAAAGCGGAAAAGGACCCAATGATGACTAATCCTACAACATCTGAGGCTAACAACTACAAACTAGCCTGGAAACTGCCAACCCCGCCACAGGCACCCCCCTCCAAAAAACGTCCGAGCAAAGCGAGGGACGGGCGCGACCCCGTGCCATCCAGCTAGCCATAAGAACCTCGACAACAATGAGTGACCCACCCATTCACAAACTCCGTAATCGCCGGATGCAAGAAACCTGTGAAGACGGGCTCGAGTGAGGCAATCCTCACAAGGGTGCCGAGAAAGACGAGCTGATCAGCGGGGAGCTCCGCTACAAGGTTCTTGTGCACATCCTCCACATGTGGCCCCCATACGAGGTCAAAAATCTGCTCAAGAGTGACGACGGCGTGGGGCTGCTCGAGGGCACACGCCAGAGCGAGACGGGTGTTTACCGGGCCGTACGTTGTCTGAGCAGGGAGCATGGAAGATGGGGAAGTGTCCACGGCGTCAACGACAGAAGGTGGTGGCGCTGGCGGTGGAGGAAGCACGGGAAGGTGATCATAGAGGTTGAGGATATCTGCACGTGGGGCGGAAATGGTGGCTGGTTTGGGGAATGATCTGGGAAATGGGCGTCGCTCGCTCCGCTGCGGCAGCAAGCGACGGTTCTTGCGGCGAATGGTGCGCCAAGGATGAGCGGACTCGCTGCGAAGGGCAGAGAAATCGCGGGTGAGAGGTGACGGGACGCCCGTGTACACAGTCTGCACGGTAGGGACGTCGGGTACATCGTCAAACCAGCTCAATGGTTTGGCCTCGGCAGGGACGGAGCCGTAGACGAAAGAGCGAATGTCGGCGGGCCAGTCGTTGGGTTTGCGGAAAGAGATTGCAGAGGGGGAGGCGCGGACGGCGTGAATCGAGGGCTCCGGTGGTCGGGACTCAGAAGGAGTTGGGGAACCGTAGACAAAAGCACGAATGTCGGCCGGCCAGTCTTTGGGGTTGGGGAAAGAGGACTCGGGCGGAGCGCGGAGAGCGGGGAGTGTCGGCTCGTCGTCAATGAATACCAACGCCGCCGCATCGAACATGGGCCGGTCCGAGGGCGGATACCAGTCGTATGGCTCCGGATCTGCGTCCATACAAGCGGAGGGCTCGGGCACTGGTGCCGCTGGGGGAGGTAACGGACTGGGGGTGCTTACGGGCGCTTGTCGTGCTCTGTTCTCCTCCACTGGTCGTGCCTCCTCCTCCAGGAGCTTCTGTTCTCTCCTCTTTTTCCGTTTTTGTGCAGCCGATGGATGTGTCATGATGACGTGGCAAAGGCGGACGGCGGTGAGTGTGAAAATGCGTAAGAACGTGGTCAAATCGAGTATGCCGGTGACGGGGTTGCCCAAGAGTGCAGGGAAGGGGGTATGTGAAAAAAAAGCCGGAAAATCTGCTAGCAGCAGATGCGAGATGGATCGAGAGTTGCTGCTCTCGGAGGAAGCCAAGAAGGATCTGGGCCGAAGGACGCGTGGAGAAGAGCGAATCACACTCTCATCACCAAATGGAGGCCGCGCGGGGTCTCTGGGGCCGGAGATGAGCCAACGGGGCTCGCAGCGAGGTGGGGGGAAAGCGGAAAAGGACCCAATGATGACTAATCCTACGACATCTGAGGCTAACAACTACAAACTAGCCTGGAAACTGCCAACCCCGCCACATCGTGTCCCTCGGTGCAAGCGGGTACTGGAGGTGTGGACGCTGGGCGGGTGAGTGCAGTTTTCCTCAACCGAGAGTTTGGAAGGAAGGCTGATTGTGGTGAGTGGAGGTATTCGACCATCTGGCTCGCGCGCACGCTCCCCGCGGATGGAGAGCTCGTGTTCAATCGTTCAAATTGAGGTCAAAGTTGGCATCCACGGTCATTTACGCCCACGGCTCCGCCGCATCGAATCCGGAGTGCTTGGCCATACCTATGAGGGGCCTCAGTGAAATCGTCCCTGGTCGGTGGCAGGTGCTTAAGGGTTCTCTGTTGTATAATAGCATCAGGAAAACCCCAAATCACTATGAGCTACTGTATAGACGTCTATAAAACACCTCATAGACGCCATAGCAATTTAGGTTTTTCCTGATGTTATATGCTTCGCACAACCCTCACCCTTCCAGTCTCTCCTCGTCAAATATGCGCTTCGCATTAGCGCTTGGCTGCGTGCTTGCCAGGGTCGCACTGACCTCCGCCACCCCAGAGCCAGCCGAGCCTGCTCCACTGCTCAGCTTCCAGCGAACTGCCGACTTCGCTCCCAGCCCACAACCCCGCACTAACGCGAAGCGTTTTGCACTGGGCCTTCGCCCATGAAACCTAGATTTCGCCGCCATGGTATGTCTATGGTCGGGCGTCCGATCTACCTCTGGAATGCTCATCCCTCAACCAACAACACAGGTACCTAGGGTTACTCAAATCCCTCCCTTTTGTGCTAACCACTCTTTAGAATTGACTCAGATCCAAGGTTCTCTTCTGCTTCGGAGCATCGACATATCGTGTTAACCGCACATAACATAGCGGTATGCCAATCGCTCAAGATACGCCCCAAAATCACCTTCATCGTTGTTGTGAAGCGCCACCACATGCGGTGTGTCATGCACCGTTTATCTCAGTTTGAACGTCCGATACCAATTATTATGACAGATTCTTCCAGGGGCAGAAGGAGCAGGAGAGGAACTGTGTCGCCGGAACTATCATCGACCAGGACGTCGTCCTCCCAACGGAGTTTAATTTCTTTTTACAGAGCCATAGCCACGGAGGTAAATACGGGACCAGTAGACCGGCACATTACTCGGTGCGTCGCATCGGCTCTTCTATCTATAAGTTCTTCACGCAGGAACTACTTCAAAGGTGTTGCACGACGTGCGTTTGTCTTTCCATCATCCTGTATCGCGTTAACTTATTGACAGGAAAATCGTCTCTCGTAAGCCCTAGTGGATTTAGCTCCCGTGTTCGGTACAAATTTTCGATAGGCCCGATACGATTCAAGCCCTGACGTTTGCCCTCTGTCACGTATACACCCGCTTCACCCGCGCTGTTTCAATCCCCGCCCCAGTGTACTGTACGCTTATTATCTTCTGCTCACAGGTGTCTGGCTCATTACCTCGCCATCAGATGCAGACCGCGTCTGCGCCCGCGGTGCAGTACATTTCGGTCCCAAGACGCCGGGAGGGCAGGTGGAGGGGACGAGTGTGGCTACTCCGGCCCCCGCGCACAATATCGAGAGGCAACAGGAAGCGCTCCAGATATTACACCCTGCGCAGCAGGACGCTATGTTTTTTGCCGTGAGTAGCGACCTTTGCGTGCAGCTGCATCTTGATGATTCTGCTTCCAGTAATGTATCATTGAAAATGAACTAAACGATGACTGTCCGTTCGGCATCCGTATCTCATCATATACACGGCCTTCCACATCTCCGTATTAGCAGATCGCTTATGTTGCATGTAGTCTCTTTGTACGCATGGAGTTGATATATGTAGGACAAAACTGACATTGTTGGCTGCTTCGGAGACTCGGTTCAGGTTGAAACCACGCCTTCCTTCGGCACGGAGATTCGGGCAGACGACAAGCCGACGAAAGGAGAATGATAAAAATATAAAACGCGTGATTCGCTCCGTTGCAGATAATGCAATAAGCCATTTGCGTTTGCCAAGATTGTTTAAATAAGAATTGGCTCACCTTGGGTTCATCATTTCCGTCTTTCCAAATCACCTGGTAGAGGCCGTACAGATCTAGAGGCATTTTGGGTCCTTGGGACGCTATCGAGGTTCGGAAAATTCCCCGAACCGAACCTGAGGTCAGGTTCGGAGTTCGGATTTTTTGACAAAAAACCGGACCGAACCGGACATCGGCAACACTACTCTATAGGCAGAATGTAAAATCCTTACCGCACTGTGCAGTACGGGTACATTGCCCCTAGCTTCACTGTTGGAGTGTACGGGACAATGCAGAACTTACACTGCAGGCAAATGCCGAGGCATGTGGACATCACATGCGCAATACGCATGTGATGACCATGTGTTCCTCATGTGTTCGGCATGCTCCGAAAAAAGGCTTTTTGGGCCTGGATCGATGCATGCCGAACACATGCGCCATCACATGCGTATTGTGCATGTGATGTCCACATGCCTCGGCATTTGCCTGCAGTGTTAATGAACGGTGCTCTTGAGGTCTCCTTCTCATACTCACCCTCCCACCCACATCGACTTCACAGCGAAAAACAGTCCCAACTCCGGGTACCCTTTCTTCGGCGCAGGTATGAACTATTTTGTTCCCGGGGTGCGAAGCACTGATGTTGTATTCATTTAGCGATGGGAGCCTGAGGCATCTTCTCCTATCAGCTCTAGCATTAAATCTACTGATCCAATTGGCTTAGTTTTTGGATATATCATACTTACATGCATTACCTAGGATGTGTCGTGCCCAGATAACAATTAAAATGTTTTGCTCACATCTGGCATGGGACTTAAAACTGATTGAACTTGAATACTGTAAGGCTTTTGAATAATGAGGTATTTTGAAAATCTGGGCACGACACATCCTAGGCAATGCATGTAAGTATGATATATCCAAAATCTAAGTCAATCGGATCAGTAGATTTAATGCTAGAGCTGATAGGAGAAGATGCCTCACAATTTGCCGAAATAGGCAATTCCCACGCTTCTAACGTATTTTCGAACGTCATTCCCTCTGGAATCGCAAGCCAAATCTATTGATCATGGTTTCAAGGGAATCGGTGAAGAATTGAGCTCAGTAGAGCTGAAATATCCGAAACATCCAAAAAAAAAAAATCGGGCCGCGCCCTAAGTTCCGCAACTGGCTGTAATTGAAACATAGCCTGCTCCCAAAATCGCAAATTACCCCCGAGAGCAAGAGCCATCCGAGGCTAGGAAAGCTTCCGCGCAAAGTTCAATCAACAACGGCGCAGCACCCCAGGGCAGGACATACCGTAAATCCCAGAAATCTGCGTAGTTTCAAAAAGACGCCGGTTGGCTGCTGCCCACACGAGGTATGTAGCTCCACTGACGTCCTCTGTCTTTGATCTCTAGATGTGTTCCACTCCCTGGCATGTAGACAGTGTCTGAGTTTACGCCTGCCCCGGCATGGTCAGGGAGTGGATTCTTTGCTTTTTTCTCTGTAGTCATGAAGAGCTATCAATAGGTCTACTACCCAGACTCACCCGAAGATTTAAAAAGAGCTCCATCATTCAAGGCAAGTGTGTCATTTACTTTCTGTAAATCCTCGAGGTGTGCTACACAACAATCACGAAAGCCACTCCCATGCGCGGCTGGCCCATTTTTATCTTGTCCACACGAGGTAAATAACTATGTTCATCTCCCTCATCTTTGATGGCTAAATATGGTCCGCTCCCTGACATGTGTGGTCCGTTCAGCGCCGACCTTTACTGGTATGTGGCGCGGTTCTGGCGCGGCCAGGGAGCGGGTTCTTTTTCTCTGTGGTGTGCGGGTACCTGTAGGATCCCGTCCAACAGCCCTGTCTAGACTCAGACGGGGGAATAGACCGGCCATATCGCGAAGGCTACAAGTAGAACCGTGGCCGGGCCTGACAGCCCACCACTTAAACTTCTTAAATGCAAATGCGCCAATATCCGCGGGGTGCGCGAGGCAGTAGGATTCACGAAACCAAGCATCGCAGATCGGCGTGATACAGGTATTTGATTTTGTCTCGACCCCACACAAGGTCGCTTCTGTCCCCTATTTTTGAGGACACAAATACGGTCCGCTCCCTAACATGCAGTCGGCAGTAGCGTACGGCACGGACGACGCGGCCAGGGAGCAGAACCTTCCTTCTTTTTATGATTCTTGCCCTTGAACACCGAAACCTCCCATAAATTGTATATGTTCGCCGAGATCTGACTCAGGGCTGAGGGGAAACCTGAACTTGAACTTGCCGCCGCCGTATTATAACTGTCCAACTACTCTTCATACAGGATGCCAGACATGACAAGCCCAGCCCACACCAAGTTGGTTTTCCTTTCGGTGCCTAGCTCGTCTCTCGCTTTCTCGGGATAAACCATCCATCTGACAAGCAGAATATGTATTTCGGTGGATACTCTACACGCACCGCAAATCACCCGTAACTTCGAAACCGACATCCTATCGTCCACACAAGGTACATAACTCAGGTGATGTCCCCTGTCTTCGATCACTACGGTTGCTCCGCTCCCTGGCATGTACCTAGTCCGCTCGGCGTTGGGCATTATCTGGCGCAGTTCTGGCGCGGTCCGGGAGCGGATATCTCTTTTCTCTTTTTTTGGCTCGTAGCGGAGTTAAATTACAATGACTCTCGCTCTGTGTTGCAATCACTAGCTCATTTCCTCCTAATATCCCGGCACCGCCGCGTTGAAGCTCTAGTGTCCTGCCCCTAGTTACTCAATCCAAAGTTCGAAACAGACGCCCAAGCAATCAATCTCGCCCACACAAGGTACATAACTCCGTTGACATCCTTCATCTGCGATCCTTATCAAGGCTCGGCTCCCTGGCATGTAGTTGGTCCAGCCCCGAATTTTAGTCGGGGCAGTTCTGGCGCGGTTAGGGAGCGGATTCCTTCTTATTGCTTTTTGTTCGTCTACGGTTAGCGGATCGAATGTTGATTTGGACTTCAATCAGCTGTAGCGATTAACGGGCGGTATTGAATGTTCATCCCGGGGCTCGACACTACCGCGTCCGCGCCTTGTATTTCACGTTCATTTGTGAGCTGTGAGCTGGATCAGTAGTTCAAATAATTCAACCTGGGAGATGCAGTGCACCCGATTGCGGTGAGAGCACTCGTCAGACAGCCGATTACAGTTCAGCATTTGATTAGATTAAATTCACGGACCCCCGCTGGGTTGTCTGCCGGTGCACTGTTTAATTAATGTTCCCCAGTAGTCATCTAGGCGTAGGGTTTGATTCGTGTATACTATCTATTTTTACGTTTGACAGCGGAAATCGAGGAAGGACGTCCCCGCTGCAAAGAGAGGTCATTAAGTAAACTTCAACTTGAACTCTGGTGATCCGTCAGACGTCCGGCGAATTATAAACAGAACTGTATATCATACATACTCTCCGTAACTCAACAAGTTCTCCTCGCTGTGGAACTTGTCTGCCATTGGTAAGTCTCATCAACCAGCGCAAGGAAAAAGAAAAGAAAACCGCAAACATTACAATGGATCCGCTCCCGGGCCGCGGCAGAACCGCACCAGAAACCCTAGCACCGAGCCGGCTAAATACACGCCCGGACGGAGAAACCTGTGGTAATCAGCGACGAATGGCGTGAACAGAGTTATGTACTTCGTGTTGAAGAGATTGGCTGAACTTTAATTTCGCATTGGATTACCGGAGGGATTAGGCCAGGCCCGCGGGTCGACCCTGCGGCCCACCGGCGCCCACGCCTTCAAGGTGTCCACTTCATTCCCGAATCCTTACATAAAAACACACCTAGTTGCCGGCCGTTTCTTTACGACGGCCGGTTCATAAGTTCAATTTCCCGAGAACTACATGAATAAACTCCATGTGTCGACGGCCGTCGATAAGCGGCACACATTTAATTAGATTCAACCAAGGGTCGTCTAGACGAGTCGAGGTGGTCCCTGTTTAATTTACACTGCTGGCCGTCCAAGGGCCGTCAACCCGTGTCCGGCGTCCATCCTAACCACCTCCGGGTTAATTCGGGATACTGCGCCCGCGAGTAGATACGGTTGCTTTCACCTCATTATACTTACACGTACTGTACTATTTCGACCAAGTATTCATTAATTTCGGAATTTGCACTGACCGAGATGGCCGATAATTTTTCTTTTGAATTGTCGCGACCTCAGAAAAATTGGCCGTCACGCGTCAGCTGAACACTCGGTCGAAATAGTACAGTAGATAGCAAATTAGCAATGATGAACTTCCATGCAAAACTCTCCAGAAAATATCAACAGTGGGACTTGGAGCCGAACCGCAGACAACATCCCATCAACAGCCTACCGCGAAAATCAAAATCTAGATCCTGTTTTCCCTTCCTCGAATACCAGGAGGTTCAAAAAAACTTGCTCCTGGCGTCAAATTTAGCCTTGGCCTATCTATCGCTCCGACTAGCGGTTCTTCGTATAAATATGCTGCGATACGCTAAATGTGTCAGGAAGGCGACTAGTGGCCCCGGGCCCGGCGGCTTCCCAGCGCGTCCGCGTCCAGAAATGTTAGTCTATTTCAAGCTGCCTCCGAGTCTCGCGGGGTATAATCGTACTCCAGCCGTACTCCAAGGAAGTCTGGTACCGGAGACAGTAGGATAAACAAGTGTTGAACCATACAAAAAAAAAGAAACGCGTTCACTGGCAAATGCCCCCGAATTACTGTGCTAATTCTGGCCTGATACGCGACGGCGGTGCGGTTGAGCGACGCGCGACGCGCCTCGACACGGACGTCAACATGACAGGGCAACGGTTGAACATTGAACGTTGAACGGCCGCCACCGGGGCCCTGCCGTACCTCCATAAAAACGTGCACCCTCCAACCACACTGCACCACGCACAAATTTAACTCCCTCGGCAACGCACAAAGACCCCATGCCTTCTCCCGTTCTTCCGCGCCTTCAGGACCTTATCTTCCGCTTATCTTATTAAATCTCAGAAGCAATCGAACCACTTCTCGTCCTTTTATAATTACCTAAAGAACCAACGCGTCGGGCGCACGTGGGACAACGCCGCCTCACCCCCGATGAACGTTCATCGTGTCTTAAGCTTGTCCAGTTCTTGCGATAATTGTCTTGTTCAATTGTCCTCTTTCGGTTCGATTTACCCGACTTTCTCCGATATCCGACGCCTTCCCGCTTACTCCGTCCTTCCTCGATTTTTTAATTAATCATCATATAACATAGATAGCTAAAATAGTAAATAGTAGTACACAGCGCTCAGTCTCAAGTCCTCGATCTCAAGTCCAAGGTCCCACAAAATCTAACGAAATCATACAAAAGACAGCATAAAACAAAATTAAAGCCCGCCCCAGGAAAGCAACACGACAGAAAAATACATGGATGCAACAACAAAAGATCGTCAATTCGTTACATCGTGAGCGAGCGGTGCGTAAGCAGGTGGAGGGGGCGGTTGAACGCGCATGTAACAAATGGACGGTGGATGGTGGATGGCGGATGGTCAGGATGCAAGTGGATGGTACAAGTGCAAGTGGAGTGCGTAAGCAAGTGGATGAGGGAGGGGTATGGAGAGGTAAATAACTAAAGAAAGCATGGGACAGCGACAAAGTTTCCGCTGCCACGAATTACGTGCGGAGAGGGGATAGGGATGGGGAGGGACTCCGAGGGAGTGGTGAGTAAAGAAAGGAAGAGAATTAGCGGACCGCGCCGCGCATAAGCAAGCACACACCCCGCCGCGCCCCACATTAGCACGTCGCACCCCGTCTAGCACCCACACCCCACATTCTACCCTCTATCCCCAGTTGCCAAACCGCGCCCCACATGAAGCCAGCGCCCACGCCCAAAGGAACGCATCTCTATACCCTTCTCGTACTCCCCCACCCCTACCGCACAACCCCAACACAACCCCTCACTCGCTCCCCCCTTTCGATCAAGCTCTCGCTCACCCTCCGCGCCATCGCCCGTGCCCTAGGCCGTATCGGGTGCACCGGGGCTACATAGCCGGAGACGTGCACGCCCATGCGCCGATTGACGGCAAGGACGAGCGAGGTCCTGTTGAGCGCCGACAGCGAGAGCGACTGGGAGAGGGAGAGGGAGGAGGCGGAGAGTGAAGAGAGGGTGGACACCCGCGCGCTGAGGCGCCGGAGGCGCAGGGCATCGACGGAGAGCCAGGGGGAGGAGAGCGCCCACGGCGACCCGGCCCCGGGCGAGAAGGCGGCGGCGGCGAGCGCGTGCGCGTCGGGGTAGATGTCGGGCGCGAGCGGGTGGCGGGCGCGTTTCGCTGGCGTGGACGTAGGGGTGGTGGACGAGGTAGGAGAGGAGGCAGAGGCGCGCGCCTTGGCTCGCTTGACGAAGCCCTTGACGCACCCGACGAACCACATCACGTGCAGCGGGAACACGAGCGCCAGGAGCGCCGTCGGCACGACGCTGCCCCCTCCGCCAACTATTCCTTCGCTGGCCGCGGCGCCTCCTCCTGTACTTGCTGAGGAGGAAGTAGCAGCGGTAGCCGCCGTCGTCGAGTTGTACGCCCCCGGACTCGAATCATACCCGGGCCTCGCCACCCCATACGAAAACAGCAAGATGAGGTGCAGACAGATGCGCGTGGCGAAGAACGTCACGACGAAGAGCGCGTTGGAGCGCGTGTGCGGGAAGAGGGGCCTGGAGAAAATGCCGCGCCTGCCGCGCACTGCCGCGGCACTGAGGCGGCGTGAGGCGGCAATTCTCCGAAGTTATGCCGAACGCTAAGCCACGATGGAATATTATGTTTTCAGTCATGGAATGCATTTTGGTTATGGAATAATACAATCAAGACCTTAACTGAGATGGCTAGAGTACAATCAAGTCCAATTTGTGGTTGGAAGTCAGTGAAGTGCCGCCTCACCATGTCGCCTCACTGCCGCCTCACTTCCCCGCAGTGCCGCGGCACTCCCCCGCACTGCCGCGTCACTACCACCTTAGTGCGCCTCACTGCTACCTCATGTCCCGCCAGTTTTGCAACACTTGAGACATTGGTGGCCTGTGAAATGGTCCTGGTTCGAGTTGTTTGAACATATATTATTACTTTTCTACTCTCTCTGCCTGGTGTGTAGCAGGTGAGTTCCACTAGTAAATGTCGATAACATCCCAGTGTTCATTCTAAGAGCAGGCATAGTTCTTCGTGGCCATCGCGTACACAACACAGACGAAGCTCGTTGCAGTAGCAAATATGCCAACGAGTTGGCTTTCCGTTCGCGTCAGTTGCTCCGATTGGGGCAGGAGGAAAATACGGTGCCTGGCGGGCATTGATCATGAAGCGGCATTTCTGGGTAGAGGTGGCGACTAATATTCAGAACTTCAACTAAGCCTCGGCCAGCCGAATGCATGTATTGACAAGATAGTAGAAGTTACAGCCGGTTGTGAGGGCAGGTAATAAACATGTTTTTGCATGGCCAACTGAGCTCCCTGCTACAGCAATGTCACCTCACTCCTCTCAGACCTTCCCTGTCGGTCCAGGCTGCCACCTTAATGGCGGTCAATGCTCCTCATTGCGCCGTATTTCTTGCCACATCGGCCCGGGTTCGAAGCCCACAGATATTGATACCCGCTGATTGTGATCATGGCACAACACATTTCTTGCGCCGTTAGATTATGCACACTTAATTGAAGTCAGGGGAAAAAAGCTTGTTGAATATGAGATCTTGTTCTGTCTCGGAGTCTAGTGGGCACTACGAAGATCAGACTCCGCAAACTCCAGTAAATGTGACCTGTCCAGGTTATTCTGCTCAGCCGCGGACAGGCAACCACCTCGAAAAAAAATTAGGTAGTTGGGAACCATGCCATGGGTTTCCATCGATTGTGGCGAAAGAATCAATGGTAACAGTTTGGGCCTAATTCGACATTTGAGCACAAAGATCAAACCACAGGAAGCTCGGTGAATGCGAACTACTTGCTTGATGTATCCGCCCAAGTATCTGTGTATTATATATTTCAGGTGACTCGCAGCCATAGGGGTGGAGATATTCAACTTGAACATTCGCGTAGCCAGTGTACTAACAGGAGATAAGTTGTCACATGTCACACTTCCCTCCTGGGGATTAAAGTTCAACACTACCAGGATGTGTCAATGTCACGAATACAGGGGGTTGACAAATCTCGATTCTCCCTGAGTCCGCATAGCAGGTGTTGAGCAGGTGCGTGGGGGATGCAGTGCTTGGATGTATTTACATTTCGAGGATGTGCCAAACAGCCAAACATTGACGTCACTTTTTCTTCTTCTTAGTTGCTCGTCAGCCAAAACCACGATCCTCACCGGCAAGGGCCACAGTTCCTATCTCTGCTTGCACCGGATTCTAGAGCAGAAATCCGTATTGCTCCCTCAACCCAGAGTCCAGACTCGCGATAAAAACTTCGGCTCATGGTCCTGGCAAGTCTCGTCGGGACTCACTTGAGTCGCCTCGGTACTCTACTAAAGATCTGACAGGGATTTTTCAAACACGTCTATCGTTATTTTAACCCGGAGGAAGAGAAGCCTCGAGTGGATACAACACAGTCATCTGATGGAACCCAGATGATCCCGTGCTACAATGCGGCGGGTACGTTGACAGGTTCATGATGAACTTGAACATGTTGCGAAATTTGGCAGGTGAAATTTTTGCATACCAGGCTGCAATTAACAGGAACAATAATTTCGACCTCTCCTCTCAGAATAATGGTTCGTCCATCCAATTTACCCGCATGATGCTAGCCCTCATCCGGTCAAGTTCCGGCGTTGGGGGCACCATTTCACACGATGCCGCCTCAATCAAGTTTCCTATTTCCTCCCGCTCTAACCACTCTCGGGGCGCACGCGCCTGGGCCCCTTTTCCACCCATATCCCTGGGGACCGGCGTACAATTCCTCCGAATATTCTGACCTTAGGAATCCTCCGCCGCTTCGGGCGGACTGGGTGGTAAAGGATGCAAGTGGACTGCAAGAATCTATGACTCTAGATCGTTCTTGTGACCCCTTTATTCCTCCCTCTCCTTCTCTGGATCGACCGCCAGTTAGAGCGCGTACAGCCTCGGTTTCTTCCTCATCCTCATCTAATCATTTTCTACCCTCTCTCGCTCACTCTCTGACATCGGAGGATGGGAAGTCTGGATCTAAATCCACCGTGCGTGTGGAGTGGCACCCTTGGCCCGACGGTAATTTGGAAAGAGACTTCACCTGGCCAGAATTCCATGCCACGGGTGGACTGCCTGTCCACTGGGCATGCGAGAGTACTGGCGGTGACAAGCGCGGCTCGGACACTGCCGACGAGTGGTGGAATGGAAAGCGAACGGGCCGTCGCTGCCGTGGGATCATCCGTTGCAAGAATAAGGCTACATGCAGCATCATTGTGCGCCCGCAGACTCGTACGAAGGGCATTGAACAACAAGTGCTTCAGCCCTGTCGATGTGGCGGCAAGCTAAAACATTATGACTGCAGGCTAGTCTCGACTCTGTATTCCTTCTCAGGCGGAGTCCATTATTCTAATGGGGGCGACCATGGTCATCAGAAACCCACCCACATCCTCCACCTGACCTCCCGCGAGCGAGAGAAGTTCACGAAGATTGTGCAGGACTACCCTAAAGTTGGCCCTTTGTCGCTTCTTGTTGGGCGTCCCGGACTGCACGGACCCGAGAAATCTGTGGCAGAAATTTCGTCCGTCCTGTTCAACAAGGATCGGATAAAATCGGAGAGACGAGCCGTGAAGCGACAGGGGGACTTACCGAACTCCGACTTTGCAGAATTCGCCGAATTCGAGAAAGCTCACCCGGGCTTTGTTATTTCCTCCCAGTTCGGGGCAGTGACAGTCATCTCAATGCAAACACCATTCATGGCTTCCCAACTTGTCAAAAACCATATCATTCAGCGAGACGCGATCAACGGGATCGTCTCCGATGGGGCACACGGGTACTTTCTCGAACACAAAGCGATTCTGCTCATGAGCTCGTCGTACTGCTTGGACCTTGATGGCTGGGTCCCTGGTATCATGTCGTACGCCAATGGTGGGACACAGGAGCACTTTTTCCTACATTTCCTGTCCATGTTCGAAAGTATGGCATCACAGGCTGAAAAGGAAGGCAGGAAAATTACTGATGCCGCATTTAAAAATGTGAGTTCACTTCGTCCTGCATTTCGCACCTGACGCTGTTGGAAGGTTGTCGACTTCAGTGATGCCGAACGGCTCGGGTTCATTCAGGCGTTTGTCACATTCTGGCTGCGTAGGAAAGATGATCATCGGACTGAAAAGGAACTTCGCAAGGATGGGGGTGCCCTTCTAAAAGGGTGTCAGCAGCATTATCGAGCACAAGTCAACCGGATCAAAAAAATTAGTGCTGTAGTTCATCCAGGGCTTCGAGAGGCATTCGTTAACCAAGCTATGTCCCTCATTGAAGCCACTGACTATCCCGACTTTATGGAGAGAGTTGAGCTCCTGGTCAAGCAGTTTCCCAAAGTGGAGGGCTGGGTTGGCTGGTGGGCGCGCGAATGTCATGCAAAGATGCTTTTCAAGCCTTTCCGCGAAATGCCTGTGCAGGAGTGGGATTCGATCCCGAACACAACGAATCCGGCAGAATCTCAACACTTCAAAATATATTCCGCCCTCGGCAAGAAGCACCAGCTCATTCCTGGACTGAGAGGATTGCACCAATTAGCTCAGCATTATGAACTGCTTGCAGCAGCGGTCTCTGGTAAGTTTCATGTCAACTGATTGACCGTTCTGTTGAATGACTTCGTCTCACAGCTGGCATCAAGATACGCTATGGAGTGGCTGAGCACTGGAAGCATGGAAAACGCTCTAGCCGGAATGGTACGCCTCGAACTCCTCGGAAGGACGGACGACCACCGGATACTCCGCAAGCACTCCTCGGCAGCGGTCGCAAAGGGCAGGACACTGCACAAGAGCCTCCAGCAGACCCTCCGGAGATTGAGGACGTAGTCCCCGACCAGCGCCCAAGTTATCGTTGGAAAGAGAACTCATGCTATTTGGATACTTCACTCGAAATCATTTTCCAGACTGTTTCTCGAGATTTCCATCGGCAATTCGGTGTCCGAGGTGTCAATGTCGACAAAGCAGAGCCGATCGCGCAGCTATTACAGCACATCTCGTCGCGTAGGACTACCGAACGCGATTTATCCGGTGGAATAAGCCCTGAGGTCCTTCAGAAAAATGACGCTCAGCGAGATAGCTTCCGCAAATTTCTCAAGCAGTCAAAGCTTGTACCCGATCCGTATGCATATAACCCATTATTTGTGCGCCTTTCGTTACTGTTTCTTCATTAACACTATTCTCACGGGATCTGCATAGGCATGGCTCGAAGCAATTGTCACTAATCGCCGGGCTGGACCCCCAGACTTCGCGCAGTCCTATTTCCAGCACCGGTACATTCAATTTCGCACTTGTGCTGGAGACGAACAGACTCCAGAACATTTCCACATAAAGCGTGCAATCACCCAAGGCTGCTTCATTTTGACTAGGGAGTCAAATCAGATTTACCGCGGTGACGTTGAAAAGTGGTTCCGCGAACTCATCCTGATCCGGCCTGGGGAGAAGAACCGATCCTGTTGGCGAAATATTGATGATGATGGAGAGGCATCGTGCTCTGGCGCTGCAGCACTCTCTCAGATAATTCTGGGTATCCCAGTCATGCTAATATTCGAGGTCGCCGGGTCGTGGGATAGAAAAGGCCAAAATCAATGGAACTTCCCCGTACACATTAGCCCTCTCAGTCTTGGTGCTGAAGCCTTGAACGGGGTCGTTTACGACATTGTGGGCCGTGCATTTACAAACGGAGGGCATTTCAAAGCAATTTTCACCCCCGACGACATCAATGTCTATGAATATGATGACATGGCGAACCAGGGCTGCTCAATCTTGATCTCTGGGGCACGGATCCGCACACATTTAGCGGGGAAAATCTCACCCAAGTCTAATTGGCGCACACATGCTGTTGTCTACCGATTGCGCGGGGGCACTCGTGCTCAATCATTTTTCTCGAAATCCCAGGTAAAAGCTGCGCAACGTGTTCATGGTATCCAATTTGCTCCCACCTCCGAAGACGACCCGCCCTATACAATTCCGGACATCACTGGTTTGGATATTCCGAACACCATCGAAATGAATGGTGCGGATCGCTTCTGGTTGAATAATCCACATCGAACGGACATGCTGGACTTCATCTCCTCGCGACCGCCGCAAAAGAAGCGCGTGCGGTTCAAATTTGCGGATGGTGAGAATGATTCCAACGATGATCTTGCACCACCTCCGGCCAAACGATCCCGACGCAACAAGACAATTTTTAGCGATGATGAGTCAGTCCCTGAGACGCCTGAGACTTCCACGGCGAACGATTCATCTGCCAGCGCTTATAACAAAGATGATGATGATGAAATCGAGTTTAACTGTCGTTGCGGGCAACAGGGAGGCAAGGCCGAACAGATCTTACCCGAGTTGTGCATTACGTGCACAGTTTGTAATATGGCGTGTCACATTGCGTGTCAACGCAATGGACGCGCCTCATCCGCGGGGGCAAAGAAATCCTTCCAATGTGATTACTGCCTTCCGCCCAGCGTGATCCTGGGGGTTAACCGCCAAGAGTGTGTATTCTGCCGCAATGAGATGATGCTTGCTGATGTCCGGGATCGATTTAGACCTAAGAAGCGAAAGAAAAAGGGTCCAGATGCCCCACCAAGGACAAGCTTGTCAAAGCGACTTGCGTAAGTACCTTCACAATCACCCCGCATGACAGGATAGTTGATACAAATTTTATACAGCCCGGGCAAAGGGGCCCTCGCAAGATATGGCATATATTGGTATCCTGTTCGATTGATTCTAAGGGGACCAGATGGATGGATAGTGCAGTGGTGGCGGGGTAACAGGTTCATGTCCGAGGATCCCCCATCAAACAAAGTTCCTGAGGCCGATCTGCGCGATGAACTCTGGGCTAATCCGAGCGCTCGGAGGCAAATACGAGTATCTTATTTACAACTTCCGCTACCACCACTAATGCGCCGATATACAGCTTGGGAAATGGACTCACGCATGTGAAACACCCACTGAAGACGACCTGGTCTTTGAATTCCGCGAGGCTCCCTATACTGAAGAAATTGAAGACGCACTCCGACCTCATTTGTATGACTTGCAGCGACTCCATGCAGATCCAGATGGGGACCATCCGTCCATTCCGGCTGCAATTTTTTCCAAGGCACAGAAAGGTCTTAAGATGCGCAAAGGGAGTGAAACACTGCGTAATGGTGGTGTTCCATTTACAGGAGAACTCCGGAGCATTGACTGCGCCAGGATCGCGAACTGGTTTTATCGATGTGTTCCGGGAGCCAAGGATTCAGTTGTTGATTGGATGGGACGTGTGCCATTGGCACATGCATATACGATCTTGATTGCGTATCGCAATCAAGAGGAGATTTTGGCCGAGATCCAGAGAAATCGAGACTACGCTGACACAGAGAGGCAACTTGCAATATTCAACATCGCATGGCGATATCAGACCAGTCGGCCAGCGCTCCGCTTCGTTGATGTTGATCACGAGTGCCTTGGCTTTTTTGAAGAACGGCTGTTTGAAAATTCAATGCGAGCTGGTCGAGCCGGCAATCAACAGTGGGGTCTGGATATGGGGCCGCACCAGGATAGCTGGAATCCGTATGCAAATATTCCAACTCATTGGAACCACGAAGATCGTGATGAAAATGACTCCGAACTTGAGGTGTGTTCATGGTGTTTATATGCATTACCATGTCCCTGACCCGGAACACCGATAAAAGTGCGGACCAAATTACAGTTCACCCAGAGTACGAGACCAGGATGTCGAGATGCCGGATGTAGATGGACGGCCGAAACGGAAAGCAAAAACACCTGAGAGAGGTCCGAGACTCCTTGTACAGCCCAACTAGTGGAGTAGGTGTCCGGTGCAATATCAGATACATTAACCATGTAATATAAACAACTTCCTTGCAGTTCAAAGTGGTAGATTTGTAAAGTGTAATCCTGATTGCGCATTTCTAGGTCTTAGACGACACATACATCTGTTCTTTAGTCCGGGACTACATTTATTTCCATTCCCTGGTTATCTCAGTCTGTTCATTGATATATTCTTTAAACGAAGCTCAAATGAAGGCTTAACAATTCGAACAATAGGCCCCTGCATTGGCCTCCACGCCCTGATTAGCCCACATCTACAGCCGTCTGGTACTTCATTCAGAATTAGGTAAATGTGGCAGGGTGAAGCAAGATTAAATGTTGCATTCTTCTCATTTTATTTTCAACCGAGTCATTGTTGGGTCATATGTTCTCTTTAGTTCTCCAATCTTGAGCCAGAACACGGTGGACTAAGGATGTAATGATCGGCTGGTTCGGCTGGACTGGGTCTCAATGCAACATGAGGGGAGGGATTTTTTGTATCCAAAAGATGTATTTAACAACCAGTACCCTTGCAGAACTCACTTTGAAGCTTCGGGAGCGTTGTGTAGGGAGGAAAGTGGTGCGCGGCACTTTACCCCTCACGCCGCGGCACTGGCACAGCCACCGCCGCCTCACTGCCGCCTCACTGCGCTTCAGTGCACCTCACTGCCGCCGCACGCAGGATACTTTCACTCATCCCGAATTTGCGGCCCAAGTTGCGCTGTAGAAAGAGTAACTTCAAGTCTGGGTTACCTGGCCATGCTGCGGCAAAAAAAAAAAAAAACGCAGCCGCCTCAATCACGGACACTTTCACCAACCTAGTAGATTCAATTTAGTCTGCAAACCAAGTTGATTCTTCGTTCCTATTGTTTTAATTTATGTGTCAAACGAGGCAAATCAAGCTGCAGATTCACCCCGTTTATTGGAGCTAATGAACACTTGCATAGTGAGATGATATAACAGAACTATCATTATTGTCGGGTGGAAAAAGAGTGCACACATGATTTGGTCAATCTAAATGATGTATACAACTTAGCAAACCTCTTACAGCCTTGATTTATAGGTTGGAAAGCCGTGTGTTGAGAATTAGATTGTGTATAGCGATATACATGCATGGATTAAGCCAAAGTCATCAAATTTTCAACCATGTATTTTTGGTGTCAAATGATGTATTGAGCCTCCAAAACCTTCCCAGAACTCAATTTGGTGCACGGGGAGCGTTGTGGAACTAGTTATAGCCCGCCCCGCAACGCCGCGGCAATGACACAGCCACTGCCGCCGCACTGCCGCCCCAGTGCGCCTCAGTGCGCCTCACTGCCGCGGCACGCGCGGCACTTTCACCCAGCCCCGGGAAGAGCGTCGAGAGGCCGAGGAAGCCGAGGTGGGTCCAAGGAGGGTCAGAAGGCTGGGTGGCGTGTTACATCAGGAGAAAGGAAGAGACGAGACAGAGAGGAAGAGAGTGGAGGAGGATGAGGAAGGGAAGAGGAAGAAGGTCGGCCTCGAGGGAGGAGCGGGAAAAAGTGCACGAAGGGCAGCAAAAGGGCGCCACGTAAGCACAAGGAGCGCGCGCGGCCGAAGCACAGCAAATCAAATGGGCAGGGAGACGCAAACGGGGGAGATGGCCAACGAAAGGCGAGGGTAGGTCGGAACATGAGGCAAAGCGCGACGCGTGGGCCAGAAAGAGGGCGCGAAAGGAAGGGGCGGAGGGGGCGGAGTAAGGCCAGCACAAGGCCCAGCAAAGTGGGCCGACAGCCAACCGCAGAATGCCCAGCAGGTAGACCGCAGGAAGGAGGCGAAAGGTAATGAAGAGAACGGCAGGGGTGGGGACGGAAGGGGATCAAGCCGGCGTCAACGAGCCGAGGGGGAAGAAGCGCAGACGCCGCACTCCGGCGAGAGTCCGCCCGCCATGGCAGATGCACAATCCGAGAGAGCGCCGCCATGGCAGACGTGGAGGTTCAGAAAATTTTCGTCGGGTCGTAATGAAATTGAAAGGAGCCGAAGTCCCAATAAGGAAGGGTCAAGGAAGGATATACGAAATTGATACGAAAAATTCAAAAATTACAGTCGTAGCAAAGCCACCCTAGAACCTAGTTCTCACAATTCCATCCCAATCCGTCACTTCAAGCCCGATCCAGGACTTCTGTATGCCGCGCAGGTGACGCTCGACGCCAGTCAGAGCAGACTCGAATGGGAGGACATAGGAAGAGAGCCCTTTCGACAGAAGCACCGCATGAGCGACGTGGTCCGGTCGCTCCACTACACAATAATTCAGCCGTAAACCACAAAGGAAGGAATACAAATCGTACTTCGCATCTTCTCCGCCGCCGTTGTGCCTGCGAACCAGAAGAACAGATAGACGACGCGCCCGTACTTGGTAAACTCCGACAAAAGCTTCTCGTATCCCTTGACAATGCTCGAGAGGCCCTTCATTAACGGTGACAGGGCCTGACGACCGCTCTTCGGGTCAGATGCATGGTTTTCGAGGTGGGTCGAGACCGTAGACTGAGTGCGAGAAAGCCTTGTATAGTCCTGGGTTAAATCAGAAGCACGTCTGACGAGGTCACCGCCGGATTTGCGGATGCAGGAGGATTCAGAGTACTTCTGAGTAGTCTGGTGAATGGTCTCGAGCCCGACCTGGATTTCTTGGGCTTGATGTCCCTGGCTCCGATATTAATTGCTATCGACGATCGGATTGCGAAGACAACGCACCACAGAGTTGTTTGTACTTCCTCCGAGAGAATCGTCCCTGGTCGGCGTGTATGACGCAGACTTGAGCTTCCCATCGACCTTCGTCCAAAAGTCCTTCGCATCTTTTAATCGCTGGAGAATTTTCGCAAGCCCTTGATCCACTTTTTGGAGCTCATCACAGATCTGCTGGCTCTCCGTCGCCGAGCTCACTCCTTCTCTGAACCCGGCCTTCCTCGCTGAATCAACAATTAGAACACGTATATTCAAGACACATTGTTGTAGACGTACCAGCTTTGGCGTTTTCAGCCATCAAGCCAGCCAGATTCTGTCGCCCACGTTCGGAATAGGCCTTCATCATCGCCTCGAATTCCTGCACCCGTTTGTCAGCCTTTTCAGACTCCTCTTCGACTAGTTTGCGCAAAGCACGGAGGATTTCCTTGGTTTCCCCGCCCTCCAGAGATAATTCGCAAAATTTCAAGTATAATTCAGTAAAATCGTCCAGGCTCTGGAGTCGGTCGATATCCAGTGCCGGAGAAGATTCGATTCTGTTCAGCATGGCTGCTGTTCTATTCCGCACAGCTGAAGACGACCGGCCGGTGCGCAGTAAATAGTGGAGCTTCTGGCAAGAGGCTTTGAGCTCCTCCGCTTCCTGAGCGAAACCTGTTACACGATTAATAAACCTGGAGGAGATAGCAGTGGTAATATACGTACCTCCATCTTGCGATCGGAGATCCACGATTTGGACGCCCAAATTGTTCAAAAGCTCCCAATTAATTTTCTCTATTTTCACTTGCTCGACATCCACATGCGAATCCATTTCCGGTTCCCGTCGTCCCAAATCAGTTAGTATTCGGGTCATGTCCGCCATGCCCTTGGCACATACTTCGGAGAGGGATAGACTATTCGACGGATTTATCCGATGAACTACCAAGGAGACGTGAGAGACTGTTCGCTGTTTCTGAAAATTCTCGCACCTCCGTGGCCCTCAAAGAATTCAGTCAATCGCATTCTATTTTCAGGAGTCTCAAGTTGTATGCCTTGGTAAAGTGCCAACGGGTTACCAGCTGGAAATGAACGTATGAATGAGCGCCGGTGTCCATCATGAAATTGTGAGCACATCATACCTTCATAACCACTGTATATTAATTGTAGCAGCCCGGGTAACCGTTCTCGATACGACTTGTCCGGTCGGAGCTGTTTGCTGAGCTGGTATAACCGTTCGCTGAGCCGGTCAATACGCTCTTTGAATTGTAGCAGCCCGGGTAACTGTGGCTGATACGGTGAGGAATACTCATCAGCACCTGGACCCGAGAGCTGCGTTCTAAGCCGTTCGATCTGCTGGCGGAACCCTGCGCTGAGCTCGCCAATATGATTGACGGACGTCGAAGTTTGGAAGCATGCCTGCGACGAGTGGTTAGCAGAGCATGATGGCGAGAACACGACTCACAGGAGGGACCGCGAGTCGGGGACCGGAGGGCGGGACGATAGACATTTCCGGGGTGCTGAGGTTTGGGGAGACGTCGTGCGGTAAGGTCAGGCTTTTAACACTGCACAGCTTGCTGCACAGCTGCTGCCGCAGAAGTTGATCGGATGCTTCCGTCACGAGGCGATGCTTGACAGCCACAGCTTAGACAGCTTTTCATTACAGCACAACAGCTTCGAATCCGCACTGCGACACCGCCGCTCAGCCATATTCACGCAACAGCTTCATTGGGTCCGTCCTGGTAAGTCTTTGGTCACCAGTGAGGTGGATCCCCCCATGGCAAGACAACGTCGTGTGCGAGCCGGTGGACTTCTCGTCGATCAGCTAGCGACTTCGGGGGCACAAATGGCTGAGTTGGCCGCTGAAGCGACGTCGGCGGATTGGATAAAATCAATTCGTCGGCCGCAGTCCCTTCAGTCAATGAACACCAACCTCAATTCCCTGGCTATCATAGTGCGGGTCCATCCGAGCTTTTGTGCAATGTTTCCTAACATTCGTGAATCTCAGGCTACCTTCCTCGCCTCTGTGCAGGCGCAAGCGATCAGTTTCTCTCTGGATAAAAATTCCACAAAATTACAGACCGCATCCAACGCCCTCTTTTTTGCAGGACTTTTCATCGACGTCCTGGGCGGCACCATCGCGATCGTAGGGTCGGTCCAACTGCAGCGCACCTACGGGATGTTAAAGCAAAGAGAATCGTCGCTGGCCGGGCTAAAAGACGTTTTGAATACCTTGTCTGGACAACGCAACGGACCAGATCCCCTCGCCCTCGTTCACCATTTCCATTACTTGGAGAGAGTGATATTCCCACTTCTTCACAGTCCACGATTATGGAACTCGTTGGCGCAGCCCCTCAGAGAATCAGCGGATCTCGTGGAACAGGTCATAAAGGAGTATGAACTCGCAGATCACCTCCGGATCACCTTCGCGTACGCCCTTGCGGACTATCGCCACACTACGAATAGACTCGGGAGATCCAGATTTCACACGAGCCTGGGATTTGCTGCGACTTTGACCGTGCCCTCTTTCGTCATCGCGGGGCTTTGCTGCTTCATGGCGGGCGTATTGTGCCTGGTTCTGGATAGTCAGCCGTTCCAGGTTTGGGCGACGTCGTGTGCAGTGCTAGGAGGGACAGTGATTTTGCTGGCAGCGGTGCTCGCGTCCATTATCGGAGTTGCGCCGAGGGCTATGAAGGACAGTGAACCATTTGCCGCCGCTGTGTAGTACTGTAGTCGGAAGGATTGTGGTGTTATTTTCTGCTCCGAGGAAACGCTCCCCAGATTCGAAACGAAATGCAGCGCAAATTCCTAGAGGAACCGAAGAAAAATGCAGATGTATGCGACGCGAGTGCAAGAAGTAAAGGATGCTCCTGCGAGCAGTAGAGAGAAGGCTATATCATCCAGAACTGAGCATATTTTGAGCTGTAGAGGCCACGACATCCGTGTGCTCTTGCCAAGGACGCCGGGCCGTCGCCGGCAGGAAGAGAGTGCGGTCCGAGTCGAGGAGGCTGAGAATCGAGGTAAAGAGTGCAGATGCCACTGCAGAGGTATCTACGCCGCGTCGGAGAGGGGAATAAGTAGGTTGACGGGTAAGGCGCCGTTTTTAAGTCTGGTTTGTATGTAGATGTTTCTGAACACCGTTTTATAATCCGGTTTTTAAATGGATCGGCGAAAATCACCGGTATTATGTAACTCGGCAAAATTTTCGCTACTTCCATGATGGTGGTAGGCCGGCAAGCGGCGGGGCACAAACAGAATGCAGGGAGTAAATTTGGTGAGAAGAGGAACTAGAAAATATTTGTTGCCGGTAGGAAACCCTTTGAAGGTGATAATAAAATTCTACATGATAGTACTTCGGAGCCTCGGTATGGTACAGCTATGCATGTGATTTCAAAGGCATGAGAATAACAGTGAACCGTAGTCTACCCCATGAATCCATAGCCAACCTCTGTCACCTGTGTCTGGTTTCCGGGTTTTTTTCTCTCATATGTTGAGCAACAAGAGTTGAAAGCGATGATGAGGCCAATATCTTGAGATTAGCAGGGCTGATTGCATTGAATGAAGTTGAATTCGATCTTGTGGCAAGCGGGAAGAGCATTGAACATAATTTTTCAAACTCCGCCCTTCAGCCGTGAAATTGGTGCGAGCTGTGCACGATGCACACAGGCTTGTGCTGTGAAATAAAATATTAACATTTTTCAGCACCTCTAATGGACAAATCTAGTCGACAAGCCTCGGATGAGAATTTATAGTGCCAACTGTCAGGTCACTGGATTAATTTGGGTGATGGGATGCTCCTGCCGTCAGGATGCCGTAGATCCGCGGGCACGGTTACCAGGCGGCAGCTCTGGAAGCTCGGAACTATCAAGACTTCAACACATTTTTTTAAGCCAGACATACGGATTCAATGACACAGCTTCTCAGAAAATTCCACACAGTTTTTGAAGTGCTGCACTCGTTCAGAGAGGCTGAGTTACCCAGTCGGCGGAGACGGCATGTGCACGTGCAGTGCACGATTATATAAGCCGATCCGCGACATTTTTGGTAGGCAGTGCACAATCAGAAACAAGTTTCTGCTTGTGAATCAAGCTTCCATGTCTTGCAGCTCTAGCTCTAGATCTGGCTCCGCTGCGACTTACTACAACGAGGAGCTGAAGGAACCCCTGCGCTGAAGCATCTTCCCCACAATATACCCCTCGGCGACACTCACAACTTCATTGGCTATGTGCCGGACCCCGTTAAAGCGATACACTGCTAGACTCGTAACCAGTCGGCCTATGATTGGCAACAATTGTGGTGAGCACGTTGCCATAGGCAGACTGGTACAACTTGGGGCCCTAGGGAAGGACATGGGTTTGGGTAAACCCATCAGGTTCCCGGGTCGGGTCGGGCGGGTATGGATTGCGGGTTGGTAGTTTTCCAGACCCGAAACCCGCAGGTTGCTCCCAGGTACCAGGCACACAGTGAAAATTCACTGTAAAAACATGAATAAAGTGAGTTTTGTTGGTGGAAAACTGGGCATGAGGTCTGAATTCACCTGTAACATTGATATTCTGACTCAATTCTGACTTTAACATGCTGTGCCCGGACATGCCTAACATCGAATCCTTGTTGGCAGGAGATGCTGAGGCCCAGATCACGTCTGGCACATCCGTGATTGACCCATAGACCCGCGGGTTCGGGTTCGGGTTTTCCGGCCCCCGGGTACGGGTCTGGGTTGACTCTAGGGGTCCAGATCACACCTGTCTATTTAGGCTGCATAGCCACTGCTAGCCACTGCTTAGACAGGGTGTTGCTGAAGTAGCTGTGCCAAGGTCACCTCAAAATTGTAGCGCGCTTTACGGCAGAGCCCACTAATTGGGGCTGCTATGAATGTCAAATCTGATTGAATGGGCTCTCTCTTGTTACAAGATGCACACATGTGCCGAATATTCAAACTCCAATCAATCTTGCCGAATTCTTAATTACAGTAACTTGTAGCGCGGAACTCTGCGGAGAGCTCTGGAAAATACACGGAAGATGGGAGTTGTGCCTCAGACTATCATGCAAATACTTAGATTGGGCAAACATGCAACCCTCATTTTCGTGCCGACATGTAACCCAATTAAAACTCCGGAGGCATGTTCAAATTTCAGGTCAAAGAGCTAGACGGCGGGATACAGGTATTTGATTTTGTACACAAGGTACATAACTCCACTGATGTCCCCTATTTTTGAGGACACAAATATGGTCCGCTCCCTGGCATGCAGCCAGCAGTAGCGTACAGCACGGACGATGCGGCCAGGGAGCGGATCCTTCCTCTTTCCTTTTATTATTATTTTTGATCCTTGCCGTTGAACAGCAATAAATAAATGACCTTGCGCTGCTCCCAAAATCGGACATATTCTCCGAGATCGGACTGGCTGAGGGGAAACTTGAACTTGAACTTGCCGCCGAGGCATTACAACTCTGACCACCTGCATACGAAATGCCAGCCATGCCAACCTCGGCGCACACCGTGTTTTAGTTCGTCTCACACTTTCTAGGGATGAACCATCTAACTTACGAGATACATATTTCGATGCCCATCCTGTCATCCACACAAGGTACATGACTCGGTTGATGTTCCCCTGTCTTCGATCACTACGGTTGCTCCGCTCCCTGGCATGTACCTAGTCGGTTCGGCGTTGGGCATTATCTGGCGCAGTTCTGGCGCGGCCAGGGAGCGGATCTCTCTTCTTGCTTTTTTGGCTCATGCCAGTGAACAGGGAAATTAAATTAAACGACTCTGTGTTGCAACCAATAGCTCATTGCCTCCACCTGGCCACTCAGCCCAAAGTTCCAAAATTTAAACAGATGTCCAAGCAATCAATTTCGCCCACACAAGGTACATAACTCCGTTGACATACCCCCATCTGCGATCTTTATCAATGCTCCGCTCCCTGGCATGTAGCCGGTCCGTCCCGACTTTTAATCGGCGAAGTTCCGTCGCGGTCAGGGAGCGGATTCCTTTGCTTGTCTCTTTTTCAAGTCCCCTGTTTGTTCATCTTCATGTGTGCCTTGTGTGGATGAGATTTGATTACACGGGGCGGCGTCTGTTTGAAATTTTGGTTGAGTGAGTGAATTGAAATTTGAATGTCGCGTTCGATTACCGGAGGGATTAAGCTAGGCCCGCGGCTCGACCCTGCGACCCACCGGCGTCCCCACTTTAAAGGTGTTCATTTCATTTCATAAAAGCACCTCCAGTTGCCAACCGTTTCGTTATGGCTGGTCCAGAAGTTCAACTTCCCGGGAACCAAGTAAACTTCCTTGCTTGAGTTGACGGCCATGTGTCGACGGCCGTCGATAAGCGGCCCACGTTTATGTAATTAGATTCAACCAAGGGTCGTCTAGACGAGTCGAGGTCTGATTTACACTGCTGGCCGTCCAAGGGCCGTCAACCCGTGTCCGGCGTCCATCCTAACCACCTCAAGGCTAATTCGGGATACTGCGACCGCGGCTATGGACAGTAGATCCGGTTGCTTTCACCTCATAATAAAATATTAACAGTGGGACTTGGAGCCGAACCGCAGACAACATCGCACCACAGCCTCTGCAAGTCCAGATCTTGCTTCCCTGTTTTTGAATACCAGGAGGTTCAAAAAGACTTGTTCCTGGCGCCGAATTTAGCTGGCCTATCTATCGCTCCGACTGGCGGTTCTTCGTATAAATATGCTGCGATACGCTGGCTGTGTCGGGAAGGTGACTAGTGGACCCGGGCCCGGCGGCTTCCCAGCGCGTCCAGAAATGGTACAGTTTATTTCAAGCGTAGTCGGACTACCTTGACTCCGAGTCTCACGGGGCACAATATAATTATCCAGCGGAGAAACCCAAGGACTCCAGCCGTACTCCAAGGAAGTCTGGCACCGAAGATAGTAGGTTGACATGTTGAACCATAAAAAAAAAGAAACACGTTCAAATGCCCCCGAGTGACTCTCTAATTTAGGCTCGATACGCGACGGCGGTGCGGTTGAACGACGCGCGACGCGCCTCAACACGGACGTCGACATGACAGGGCGACGGTTGAACTTTGAACGTTGAACGGCCGCCACCGGGGCCTGCCGCATCTCCATAAAAACGTGCAACCTCCACACCGCACCATAAATCTAAGTTACCTCCACGCCCTCGGCAACCCCATGCCTTCCACCTTATCTTCAGCTTATCTTATTAAATCTAAAGAAGCAATAGCCCCACTTCTTATCCTCCCCGTCGACCAATTTAAACGCGGCCCTCGGCGCGGCGCACGTGCGCCACGGCCGCTCCGACGCTGCGCCACCACCGACGAACGTTCACCCTTCCCTTCTTTTGTCAATCGTTCTCGCCTAATTGTCAAAACCTTGTCCGCTTTTGGGTCTCTTCGCAGATACGCCACGGGACCCGGCCCTCGAATCCGACTCTTTGCCGACTTTCCCCGAGATCCGACGCCTTCCCGCTCCCTCCGCTGACTCTCATCCTTCCTCGAAAATAATAATACACATTAATACACATTAATCATTCAAATATAGGATAAGCACATAGGTAAGATAGTAGTATTACACGGCATGATACACGATACGGTCTCGCAAGAAGTCCAAGTCCCAAAAAATCTAACGGAATCATACAAAGACACCACACAAAAAAACCCGGCATAAAACCCCGCCCAAAAAACGGAAAAAATACATGGTCAATTCGTGACGTTACAAGTGGTCGTGAGCGAGCGGTTGAACGCGTGGGGCGGTAAGTAAGGAAAGCATGCCGCGTGCGAGGAAGGGAGAGCAGGTGGTGGGTATCAAGTACATAGGCAAGTGAGGGATGGATGGATGCAAGTGGACGGTGGATGCAAGTGCGGTGGAGTGGATATCGATGGGGATGGAAGCAAGTAAAGAGAGAAAGCAAGCATGGGGCGGGGGTAAACACCCCCGCCACGATTAGGAAGGAAGGAAGGAAGGAAGGAAGGCCGCGACTTCAGCCGCACCCCACAGTGCCTGCACTCCCGCCGATCCGTCTAGCACCCGCACCCCACACTCTACCCAGAGCCGGGAGAAGAAAACTCTAGCGCCCCCAGCGCTCGTACCGCCCCCACTCGCCCCACATGAAAGCAGCACCCCTTCTACACCTTGTCGTTCGTGTCACCCCGTCTACGGTCGCCCCCACATAAGCACCCTCTCGCCCCTACCCCCCAACCCCAAACGCCCCCAACACAACCTCCCGCGCCCGCTCCCCCCGCTCAATCAAGCTCTCGCTCACCCTCCGCGCCATCGCCCTCGCCCGCGGCCGAATCGGCCTTGCGGGCGCGACGTACCCCGAGACGTGCACGCCCATCCTTCGATTGACGGCAAGGACGAGCGAGTTCCGATCGAGCGCCGACAGCGAAAACGGCGAGGAGGCAGAGAGGGTGGATACACGAGCACGCAGGCGGCGGAGGCGCGGGGAGTCGACGGAAAGCCAGGGCGAGGAGAGCGCGGCCCACGGGGACACGGGGAGCGAGGGGCGGAAGGCGTGGCGCGCCAGCCCGCGCGCGTCGGGGTAGATGTCGGGCGCGAGCGGGTGGCGGGCGTCCTTGGGGGGCACCACCGCGGCGGACGTAGGGGCGGCGGCGGCGCGCGCCTTGGCGCGCTTGACGAAGCCCTTCACACACCTAATACGCAGCAAGTCAGCCTCCGCGCGTTTCGTGTAATGGATACGAGGAAGAAAGGAGGAGGAAGGGGGAACTCGAAAAAAAACGCCGTCGAAAAGTCGCAAAACACCAAAAAGACGACTCGGAAGCGAAGGGGGAAGGAAACAAGACGCACCCGACGAACCACATCGCGTGCAGCGGGAACACGAGCGTCAGGATCGCCGCCGGGACGTAGCTCCCTGCGCCCACTTGTACCCCTCCCACTCCTCCTTGTACTCCCCCCGCACCTCCTCCCCCTCCTCCCGCACTCGCACTTGTCGCCGAGGCAGCCGTCGAATTATACATCGAAGGACTCGACCCCACCCCAGGCCTCGTCACGCCATACGAGAACAGCAGCACGAGGTGCAGCACGATGCGCGTCGCGAAGAAGGTGAGCGCGAAGAGCGCGTTGGAGCGCGTGCGCGGGAAGAGCGTGGAGAGGCCGAGGAGGAGGGTCGGGAGCTGGGTGGGAGGGGGCGTCAGTTAGGACCATGCGATGAGGGGAGAGATAAGGGGAGGAAGGGAGGACGGGAGGAGGGGGAGGGGACGAGCCAGCAGCGGAGGCGAGCGGCGCAGGCAGGAACGGGGCGGGAGGCGGAAGGAGAAGGGCAGAGGAAAGAGGACCAGGACGCGCAGGCGGGGATTGAGCGGAGGACGCGCGGCCGGGCCTCGACCCAGCAAACGCAAGTGGGGAGGTAGACGAAAACGGTGGGAAGGGGAGGGAGGAGGCTCCGCCCACAGGAAGGCAGGCCGCGAGAGGGAGGGGAGGAGAGGGCAAAGTCGAAGGCCCGCCGATAGTGGGGAGGAGGCCCGACGCGTACGTAGGAAGGCAAGGGAGGCTGGTACGACGCCCGCCGCGCCGCGAGGACAGACGGAAAACAGGAGAGAGAGCGAAGGAGAAGGAGAGGAAAGGAAAGGCGGGTAAAGAGGATAAGGAGTCGAGTCGGACGCACCTCCATGCACGCGCAGAGACAAAAGATGTGCGCCCATCCCGCGCGGATGGCGACCTCTGTGATGCCGATGTACACCGCGTGGTGCACCCACCCCGTCAGCAGCCCCACCTGCTCGCGGTACCACAGCGCGCCCATCAGCAGGTCCCTGCCCACCCATCTCGCATCAGCACCTTTCATCCACGGGTGAAGAGGAAAGAGGGGGACGCACGCCGCGAGATACGCCTGGAAGAACCTATTCACCGCGCCCGCGAACGCCGCGCGGGGCTGCACCCCCGCGACCCCGCCCAGCGCATAGTCGCGCACGAACGGCAGCGCCGCGGCGGTCATCAGCGCGCTCGCGAGCGTCGTCAGCAGCCACGCCGTCTGCCGTTGCGTCTTGAAGCGCGGCGCCAGCAGCGGGTACGCGGCGCACAGGAGGAGGAGCGCCGGGAGGAAGACCGGGAGGCGCGCGAGGTCCAGGGCGCGCACCGCGTCCATGTCGATAGCCTGGGAGAGGAAAGACGGGAGGAAAGACGGGAGGAAAGGGAGGGAGGAGGCGAGGTCGACGGGCATGGCGATGGCGTCTGCGGGGGCGGGCAGGGGCGGGACGCTAGCTAACGCCAGCCCGCAATCCGCGACGGGGGGCAGTTAAATGACACGACGACCCCGCACGTTCGAGTCCGATTGCAGTGTGATTCGATTCCCGATTCTGATTATTTGTGATTCGATTGGCGTTATCGCGAGCGTGCCGAAAGGACACAGTGACAGCCCTCGGCTAATCCGCGCCGACGGTGCCACTGGCAGCTGGGATGCACAAACGTGCGATGGGCCCGTCTTCCCTCTTCGTGAGGCCGGTGGCGCCCTAGAGAGAGGGGATAGACTAATATTCACGTTAATATTGGAGGCGGTGTGCGGAGAACGGAGAGGACGTACACGGAGGAAGGCCTCCTGGGAGTGTGGCGCCGTGCTGTGGGCTGCGCTGGGCACTGCGATCGATCAAGAGCTAGCGAGTAAAGCCTAAAGTGTCCGCGTCCGCGTCGGTCTACCACCGCCTGCTGCCGCGGATTATCTAGACGTATAGACAACCGTAGCGCTTATGGCGTCGTTGCGTTGCCTCGTAACGAGTCAGATTGGATCCGTGCGGGAACGAAGTCTTCGGCGGCACGCTGCATCTGCGCTTCGTCGCTTGAAAGAATCGAATCGAATCGGTGCGAATCCCCGCGACGAGGCGCGTTCGTGGGGCTCGCCTTCGATTGCTTGCGGCTGCATTATCAATTCCTACAAAAGAAGAAAAAATTGGTTACAAAAGAAGAGAAATTCGAAGGAAAGGAGCCCGGGGCCGACAAGCGTGCCTTCAGCTTCTCCATTGTGCAATTTGGCCTTCAAGCGGATAAAGGCGCAGGCAGCGAGCGGGGTCGAGGGTAGAGGCGGTGTCTGCTGTCGCTGTGAAGTCCGGAGAGAAAGCAGAGAAAATGGGGGAGAAAAGAGATGATGGGCGCGATGACGTCAGCCCGCCCTCACGAACCTTGCATAATGATTTGATTGATCGCGCTGATCCGGCATCGGCACGTCATGTTCAATTTTTTTTTTCGCAACTCAGCGCACACAAAATACCGAGAAAGAGAACGGCACAAAAAGTTTAACGCCCCGCTCCCCGACAGCGTCGCCCAGCGTTTAAACGCCCTCAGTGACCCCCCGGCTGCTTACATGCCGCGGAGCGGGGCGGATGCAGGTGATCGAAAACAGGGGACATGGGAGTTGGGTACCTTGTTGGGGCGATTGGGTTCAGGGTGGATAAATTACGTGGATTGAGACCGGGCCTACGAAGGGCGCCCGAAGACATAGTAAGAAGAGCCGCATCCAATTTCCCGGCCGAAAAGTAAAAGGGGGGCGCAGACACGCATGCGCATCGCTTCTCGCAAGTCGGCACTTTTCGCTCGAGTCTACGCAGTACAGAGAGTCTCCTCGCAACCTCCACTTGCTATAGAGAGGCAGCACAGCCGCAAAAAGAACTAGAAAATTGACCGCGCCCGACGCGGAGTTATGCACCTTCTGCGGGATATGGCCGGGAATTCGGTATGGCTACGTATGGGCTGGGCATATGTGTGGACCTTCCGCGGGCCAGATGGGGCGTACTAGTAATAATCACTTACATCCTCCAATGCTAGAACCTTCAGGGGAAGCAAAACGAAAGACCCGCTCCTTGGCCGCGCCGGATGGTGGCCACAGTAAGACTACGGACAGCTCCGGCTACATGCCAGGGAGCAGGGCAACCGCGGTAATCAAAAACGGGGGACATCAGCTGAGTTACGTACCTTGCGCGGGCCACTTGATTGGCAAAAATGGGAGGTTGAACATGAATCTCCATGTGTATCAGAATAGATCTAGACGTGCCGTCTTTTTATGTGTAAATTTAGACCCATCATGGTACTCATGATGCAGAGAAAGAGAAACCTAGACCTAGACCTCGAACTAGAACTAAAGCAAAACAAAAAGAGGGAAAAAGCCCACTCCCTGACCGCGCCAGCTGAAGCGGGAACACAGGTCCGGACACCCGACTACATGCCAGGGAGCGGCGTATGAGCGGGGATCAAAGATGGACGATATCAGTGGAGTTATGTACTTTGTGCGGGGTAGATTTAGACTCGACGGAATATTTCTATGCCGGACACTTGGGCCCGCGCGAATGTGCAGAATCCAAAGACCGAGGATTTCTGGACCTTGTGTCGTCGATCAAAATTCATTGCTGCGGTAATATGAAGTGGACCCAAAGCTCAGATAGAGCCTTTCGAATGCAGCGTGACTGAAATTTGAATGCGAGCTCAGATAGAGCCTTTCGAATGCAGCGTGACTGAAATTTGAATGCGCTGAGTTCACGGTCCTGTTCGCTCCAACCGGCAGGCCTGGATAATGAAAAGAGCCCAGCAAAAAATGTTATAAAGATCAGAAGAAAAGGCTCCGCTGCCTGGCCGCGTCGGCAGGGAGCGACAAACGTCAGTTCGCCGCTGTCGGCTCTACATGCCAGGGAGCGAGGCGGATTTAGGTAATCGAAGAAAAGGGGCATGAGGTGAGTTATGTACCTTGTGCGGGCTGTGTTAATTACGTCCAGTGTAGTGTACTTGTGCCCACCCCCGATAGTGCGCGCCACAGCAAAAACTCAGCCGGGAATCGAAGTCAAAATGAACACAACAAAGTATAGGGCTGCTAGTCTGAGTCGGATTGCGCTGTGCAGTCTGGAGAGAAAGCAGATAAATGGGGGAGGAAGAAAGAGGAAGAGTGAGCGCGCTATGACGTCAGCCCGCCCTCATCGAAGTAACTTTGATGACGCTGATGATCTGATCCGGCGTCGGCATGTAGCTTTCGGCGTGGTTGTGGGACCGCCGGAGCAGGATACCTGGCATGACACAGGGAGGATTGTCAAAAGACCCATGACAGAAACATTCAAAAGGAATGGAGAAGATATTACTTACAATCAACTTTTTGTATGTTCGAGGATATGAATTTAAACTTTTAGAATAAGTTCTTTCAACATGTCTTCTGATATCGAATAAAAAGCGCCAGAACAAGCAGAGACGAGAAAAAAAAAACCCCGCTCCCTGACCGCGCCGTACGCCTGTGGACGATTTAACACCCTCAGGTCCCGACTAAGTACATGCCTGGGAGCGGGCGGATTTATGTAATCGAAGTCGGGGGACGTCGAGTGAGTCGTGTACCTCGTGCGGGCGGAATTATTGCATCGCATTTGAGTTGGGAGAAGTGGATAGGATACAGTAGACTGCGCAGCAACCCCGGCGAGGCAAGTTCGCCTGCAGCTGTACAGTATTGCACAGAGCACCTCTTAAGTGCATGCCGCTCCCGGATACTGTTGGCCGAGCCGATCCACTCGGAGTCGAGCATGAAGCGTGCCAGCCAGCCAGCCAGCCTCCGACCCACATACGAACCACCGTGGCCCACGCCTCGCCGGCGAGGAGTGGCTGCGTGATGCCGCTTGACATGTCAAGGAAAATAAAAAGAAGTATAAAAAAAAAAGAAAGAAAAACTTGAAAAGCCCAGTCCCCGACCGCGCCATCAGGCCATGCGCGTCAGCGCCAGGTGACTACATGCCAGGGAGCGGGGCGGATTTATGTAGTCGAAGACGGCGGACGTCAACCGAGTTATGTACTGTGATGAGTCTACGTTCGAGCTGTTCCAGAACAATCGGTCTGACCTTCTAGATCTTATTTAGTGCTATACATCTCAGTGCCTGATCTTTGTCTAAACAATCTGAGGCGCAGTGAAGCCAGAAAATATAAATCTTGCTCTTCTGGGTCAAAAATAGCCACTAGCTGAAAGCATAAGGTATCGAATAAAAAGCGCCAGAACAAGCCGAGACGAGAAAAACAAAGGGCCGCTCCCTGACCGCGTAGCCGGCTCCGTGGTCGTTAAACGTCCCACGCCGGCTGCTTACATGCCAGGGAGCGGGGCGGATTTATGTAATCGAAGACGGGGGACGTCAAGTGAGTTATGTACCTTGTGCGGCCTAAATATACGGCTTGGGCTTGAGCGGTAGACATGTAAATTGGGCGAACGGAGTCCGCAGCAAACGCCAAAAGAAAAGAGCCGCAGCGCGAACATTTCCGCCGTCAGACGCCAGGAAAGAGGAAAAGGAAGAGATGATCGCAGACCGCGCATCAAGGCTCATCGTGCCTGCAAATTTTCCCGACTGAAAACCAAGAAGGAAGGAAGGTGCAGACATCTTTCCTCTTCTCTCCCGCAGGCAACGAAGTGAACCCATAAATAAAGAACCTAAAGGCCCCTCCGATCGAGGATATTATATCAGTCGAGCTGCATACCTTGACTAGGCTATGGAAACTCGGCGTGTTCAGAATCACGGTGCGCGCAATCTGGTGTGGGTTCGTAGTGTACGGCTTGTAAGTAATGTTAACTTGGGCCAGAGATTTGCTTCAATTGTGCGGGTGCACTCCCGCCGACACTGCGCCAGCACGCCACTCAGCTGGCAATGGTATCCACCATAACGAACATGGGAGGAGTCTGGCATTGATATCGGCTGGGATGAGCCCGGGCTAGCGTTGCACAGTTTAGTGTGGCGACGTTCAGCTATGCGCGGACCCCGGCGCCATGGAGGAGGTTGCGAGTTCAGCAAGAATTTACGACCCCGGCGGGCTATGGAGGTTGCGAGGTTCAGCAAAAAATTGCGACCAAAGAGCAGTGCAAAGTCATTAAAAGGCTTGGGAAGCAAAACGAAAGACCCGCTCTTTGGCCGTGCCGGACGGTGGCCACAGTAAGACTACGGACAGCTCCGGCTACATGCCAGGGAGCAGGGCAACCGCGGTAATCAAAAACGGGGGACATCAGCTGAGTTACGACATCGTCGAATGCTAGAAACTGGTGAAATAATGCGAGGTTGGTTCGATTCGGCACCAGAGGAAGTAAGACCAAAGGATTGTTTGGCTGGGCTCTGCAAACACGTCAGGATGCAGGCGCTCGTACGGTACTTAAGTATCAGGTATTGATCCAGAACATTCGCCCACGATTGAATATTCCCAACATAAACTAACAAATAGAATCTAGGACTGAATGCTCTTTCAACTAAACCGAACATGCCGGAAGCTGGAGCGTAACTTGGGGTTCGATGGTCATGGCAAAAATCAACCAACAAAAGAAACTTCACTCCCCGACCGCGCCAGATTAAGCGATTCAACAGGTACACCGGCTACTTACATGCCTGGGAGCGGGCGGAGTTGGTTAATCGAAGAAGGGGGATGTCAGGCGAGTTATGTATCTTGCCCCGTGCGGGCTGGAGCTTACTTTAGTCATCAAAGACGGGGGACATGAACGGAGTTACATCCCTTGTGTGGACGATGGCCAGCTCATGGCTGCGCGGTACCGAGGGTATATCTTCTCTTGGGCTCCGCGCGCGGGGGTTACCTTTGTGCTGAGCAGTCAGAGCCGTCTGATCCCGACAATTCTCGGAGCCTGCAGAGTGACGGCATTCGAATTAAACTTGGGGTTCAACAGTCGTGGCAAAAATCACCCAAAATGGCCCTACCAACAATTATATACTAAATGCGGTCAAAAAGACTCCACTCCCTGGCCGTGTCGGTCAGTCTGGTCGTATACGTACCTCATGCACCGACTACATGCCAGGGAGCGGGGCGCATTTAGGTAATCGAAGCCGGGGACGTCAACCGAATTATGTACCTTGCCCGGCCCACCGCCTGGCTGGCTGACCATGGCAGTTGCGTTCAGATTCGACGTGCCGTCTTTTCACATGTAAATTTAGATCGCCATCATGGTACTCATGATACAGAGAAAGAGCCAAGAGAGATCTAGACCTAGACTTCAAACTAGAACTAAAGCAAAACAAAAAGAGGGAAAGCGCCCACTCCCTGACCGCGCCAGCTGAGCCGGGAATACGGATACCCGACTACATGCCGGGGAGCGGCGCATGAACGGGGATCAAAGATGGATGATATCAGTGGAGTTATGTACTTTGTGTGGTGCAGACTCGGCCAAAGATTTCCATGTACATCGACAAATGCAAATGCCGGACACTTGGGCCCGCGCGAATGAGCAGAATCCAAAGACCGAGGGTTTCTGGACCTTGTGTCGTCGATCAAAACTCATTGCTGCGGTAATATGAACCAAAGCTCAGCGTGACTGAAATTTGAATGCGCTGAACTCACGGTCCTGCTCGCTCGAACCGGGGGGCTGGATAATGAAGAGATCCCAGTAAGAAATGTAATAAAGATCAAAAGAAAAGGCTCCGCTGCTGGCCGCGTCGGCAGGGAGCGACAAATGTCAGTTAGCCGCGGCCGGCTCTACATGCCAGGGAGCGGTGCGGATTTAGGCAATCGAAGAAAAGGGTCATGAGGTGAGTTATGTACCTTGTGCGGGCTGTGGTAATTACATCTAGTGTAGTGTACTTGTGCCCACCCCCCCGATAGTGCGCCACAGCAAAAACTCAGCCGGGAATCGAAGTCAAAATGAACACAACAAAGCATAGGACTAGATGTGCCGGGGGTTGGGATTAATATTGCGGGATGGGGTTGTGGCACTGGCGAAGGTCAACTGTGCGCAATGGCATATTCGGAACCATTGAGGGGGTTACGAGTTCAGTGAAAATTTACGACTTCGGGAGCAGGGAAAGGGCATTAACACAATGCCCGTACATAATTAGACACTCCACATGCCAGGGAGAGGAGCGATTGTGGGGATTGAAGACAGATTTTGGGCGCATTTGGAGATGGGGAATATATAAAATAGACTTGAAAACTCAAAGCCAACACCAACAGGTCTGAAGCGGCGAACTGACCTAATTAGTAATATTAGCAGTCCTGTTCGCGGAGACGGAGACCCGGCATGAGATCTTGGAATTTAAAAAAACGATAGCGAGCGCCGAGAACATAAAGATCAGCAAAACAAACCCCGCTCCCTGACCGCGTCAGTTAGCCCATGGTCGTAAACGCCCTCACGCCGCGACTACATGCCAGGGAGCGGAGCGTACTTGGGTGATCGAAGACAGGGGACCTGAGGTGAGTTATGTACCTTGTTCGGAGCGATTGATCGCAGGGGCATTTGAGGCTTGAATGGACACGCATATTGGGCACCCAGGCTAATAAAAAAATTACTGAAACAAGATTCCGCTCCCTGGCCGTGCCAGCATGCACCGCGCGCTCAGCGCACACATACGCTTGACTACATGCCAGGAGGCAGAGCGCATTTTAGTCACCGAAGCTAGGGACGTCAACAGAGTTATGGACCTTGCGAGGTGGATAGAATTCCGGCCTCCACAAGGTTTATCCTGGCTTCGCCTCAAGTGGGAAATCGTCGTTCGTGCGCAGCTGCATTATGTTGGATATCTCTGCGAAACTGTGCAATTTTTAGACTAGTGAAAAGTCGTTGAAGGCCCATTTTATGTGCCTCGCAGTTTCTGTGCTGGTTCTAACGTAGCACTGGTGGATAGAAGCAGCAGACGGCATTCAACCGAAGTTCAACTTTGAACGCGCGCTGGGCCATTCCAAGAAACAAATGTCATTCCTGGAGCCTTCAAATAGCTGCAGCGCGAAGTCGCCAACTAATTTGAATTGTATCACATATCGTTGGGATGAGCAGGGAAGAAAGAATCTGCTCCCGCGTCGGAAGGGAGAACGATTCGCAGCGCCGCCGACATGGCCGGGAACGAAGCATCTCTGGGGATCGGAGATGGAGTACCTCAGTAAAGTTAGGTACCTCGTGTCGACGAAACTGCTTGTTGGGCATTTAGAGAGGTGGGTAATATAAGGAGTCGTAGACCTACACAACCTCAGCAAATGAAAAACGAAGCGAATGGGACTGAATGTATCCGGGACCGAACTGACCCATTCAAAGAGCTTAGCACGAATCGAGTAAGAATATAAAGCTCAGAAAAACAATCCCTTCCTGGTCACGTCAGCAACTCTGCAGACTTTGGCGTCCCCAAGTCCCGACTACATCCCAGGAGCGGAGCATATTAGGAGATCAAAGATGGAGGATATCAGCGGAGTTACGTACCGTGCAATTGTGGCGCGCGCGGGGATTGATTTCAAGTTTCTCGTCAACAGAGGCTTCAACAATTGAGATCTTTGTTGACATCGACTTCTGTAGTTATCGAAGAGGTAGGATCTATAAATTAGACAAAGAAAAAAGGAGGGAAGAGGAGGAGACACAGAGTGAACATGTATTACCGCGGTGATCCCAGAGTCCACTCTCTGGCCGCGCCGCTGCTGTCCTGCTCTAGATGTGAGAATACAGGCCAGGGACCGGACCTTCTTTGGCTCGTCGCAGTTGAGGGGCATCAGCCGCGTTTTGGACTTCGCGTGGGCTATTGGAGATTGTCAATCTGCTGAGTACTATGCCGTACTCAACTGCGGATCAAATTGAAGCGGTACAAGGACTGTGCACCGGTGTTGGGAAATCTGCGAGTGGTGCTTTTACACTCACGGTTTCCAAGCTCGGTCAAAATTCTTGGGTCTTCGGTCGCGTCTGGGCTTGGAACCCGTCCTCGACAAAGAAAGAAAAAGAATCCGCTCCCTGACCGTGCCAGCATAGGCGCGTTACTTACAAAACACGCACACACTGGCTACATGCCAGAGAGCGGAGCATTTGCGGGATCAAGAGATGCAGGATATCAGCGGAGTTATGCCCCTTGTGCGGACGAGCCTGATTTCTTAAGCGTCTATTATACTTACGGCCAGCGCAGAGTATATACCTTGCCCTGGACCCCGCGAGGATGAATTTGCAGTGAAATTTACAGTAAACATAATTTGGGGGGGAGGGGATATATTATTTGGTGTATCAGGCGAGAAGAGACAGCCATTTAACTTGAAAGCCCTCCCAACCGTCCACGGCACGCACCAAGGAGGAGTAAGATCCGCCCACTGGCCGCGTTAGATTAAAGAGTAGTTCCCGGCACCAACTATGTAGGGGCATCAACCAAGCTATGTGTATTGTGTGGGCAAGATTGGTTGCTCAGGCATCTTTTTGGTCGAGCAAGGAGGTTAAGTGATTATGATGTTCAAGATCGATGACTCGCCCTGTAGGATGAAGACCCGAAGATGAGCGCCGCGATCGATGCTGCCTGGTATGAAATGTACTTGACTAGAAACGTGCGAGAAACGCGTGTAAAAGCGATGCCCTTTTGCTTGGTGTTGTGTGGACAGCTCGTGACCGCTTCTTGGCTCTTTCCCTCATGTCAGATCATCGCCCGAGTGCGTACGCAGTGTACCGCACCGATCCAGAGTCTGCAATTCTGAACGCCGACGCGCTCAGTGATGGGAACTCCGACCATCCTGCACCAGCCTTCCCCCCTGAGCTAGAGAGACAGGTTTTCGAAATCTGCGCTCTATCGCGACCCGTTTTCATCCCGACCCTGATGTTGGTTGCATGGCGCGTCAAGGAATGGTGGGAAATGATCTCCTGGTATTGACTCAAGCTCATGTGTCGCTCAGGGTTGAGCCCCTTCTATATCGCACAATGGCGCTTGATTTCACTAGGCCAATGGACGGCTTTCCCGTCTTCACCTCCGAAATCCTGCTCTCCGCCATAGGAAGGAAGCCGCCATCTTTCTTCCGTGACGCAGTCAAAAATCTTTTTATACTCACTCACATTTCTATCGACGTCTTGAAGGTGGTTTTGCGAGTTTGCACCGGCGTGCAGAATCTCTGTGTCGAGTTCCTAGACGCGGAAATGGTTCCTTTATTCGCACCCCTCGTGCTTGACCATCTTTACATCAAGCAGGACCCATTTCGGGCGCTTCCGCCCCTGCATCCGCTTTTCTCTCAAATAACCCATGTCGAGATGGTGTTTTCGCGGGGCGACGCTCAAATGTGGACCGCATTTACTCTTCTCCCGCGGCTTACACATCTCTGCTTTTCGCGCCACGACGAAAACCTCGTCCCAATATCCCTCCGACTTTTGGAGAGCTGCAAATTCCTCTTGGTGCTTGTTGTCATTGTCTTCACTCCGCTGTCGTTAGAGGTGTCGGCGAGTCTCTCGCAAGATCTCCGCTTCCTGACCATGCCCCTGAGGTACTACGGCAAAGACTGGCAGATGGGGGTGCATTCCGGGAACGATTACTGGAGTCGGGCCGAAAGCTGTATTGCACAGCGTCGGTCCGGTGAGATCGATGGTGCGTGTGTCCATTTTTCCCATTCGTCGTACTTCGATTAACCGCGACTTTCTTTGTCAGCTTCCGAGTACCGAATTTTCGAAGACGCAAGTCAACATATTCTTCCCCTAGATCTATATCAGTGAATTGATGACTTCTCTACGCATCGATGTGGAACGGCGTTGAAGGTCAATGGTATGCGCCGAAAGAACGAAGAAGAGAGATGTGATTAACTAGCTGCATACCTCTGATTCTGAATGCGGGCAGTTGTGTTCAGAGGTCCGCCGCAAACTCGAATCCAGGGCACCCTCGCAGCTGAGAGAATTATGTTCGCTGGCACTTACCTATTGAATCCGAAGGCGCCTCGCGTCCTGGGACTCTCCGCGGCCCACCTATCATGGATGCCTCCGATAATCGAAACACTGTGAATGCGATGGAATACAAACACACCGTGTGATTCGTATCGATTGTGGAGCGCTGCGAGCGCTTGCAACGCTAGAATTAAAAATGGACCCGAGAAGCAAACGTGTGCGCGGTGCGCGCTTGGAGGCTGGAGGTTCTGTGCGTACGAGTCAAAGTCAGTGTGGTTAGGAAGTTACTAATCGAGTTCCCAGGATCGCGGTCGACCGCCCGGAATCAGCCAGATCCAGAGGAAGCTAGCAGTAGAGAGAGAAAGAAAGATTGGGCGCGATGACGTAAGTTAACCCGCCCACAGATCGCGCTGATGTGACTGATCCGGTCGGGGGCGGCATGTTCGAGTTTTTATGATACGTACTGTATATGTAGGTGCGGAGCTCTAGCGTGAACACACAAAATTATAAAGAGAAATGACCAAAAAGCCCCACTCCCTGACCGTGTCGCCAGCTTCTGTGGTCGTTTAAACGTCCTCGTCCCCCGGCTGCTTACATGCCTGGGAGCGGGGCAGATGTAGGTGATCGAAAACAGGGGACATGAACGGAGTTATGTACCTTGTTCTGGCGATTGGTTTCAGAGGCATTTGAGCAATGGCTAAATACATGTAGGTTGGGCCTACGAAGGGTGCATGAAATATAATCATCAGAGCCTCGATAAACAGAGAGAAACGCTCACGGCGTTATAGACAGACACCAACTACCATAATCGGCTCCAATTTTGTAATCGAAAACAAATGAGAGCGCAGAGATGCCATCTTTTCTCTCAAGTCAATGCTTTTCTCTCGACTCTACGAAGAGTAGTCTCCACCAGGCAACAAAGCCCGATGAAAGTTGTATCAACGACGGAGCGTGCCGGCCGGCCAGCCTCCGACTCACATACAAGCCACCGTGGCCCGCGTTGCCGTCGGGGAATGACTGCATGATGCCGCTTGACATGTGCAGGGAGAATAAAAAGAGCTAGGCCCACTCCCTGACCGCGTCATCATGCCTTGCACGTCAGAGTCACGGTGACTACATGCCGGGGACCAGAACGTATTTAGGTAATCGAAGATGGGGGACCTCAAGTGAGTTATGCACTTTGTGGGGGCGAGACTGATTGTGCTAAGTGATATCAAGTAGCCCGAGGCACCTTAGCGAGTTTGCTGAAGCTCCATGAGCGCATCCGCGGCGATGGAATTCTACTAGGAAACGGCTCTAGATTATGAATCAGCAGTAAGCACAGGAGATGAAATACCGCACCACAATGACATACGAACAGCAGTTGAGAAAAGAAGGAGGAGAGTCCATCTCTGGTCGCGCCATGTCTTCTACGGGTATTGTATACAACACGATCAAAGCTGAATGGCTGCATATATGCTAGGGAGTGGACCTTATTTATTCATCAAAGATGAGGGACATCAGCTGAGTTATGTACTTTGCGCGGGCCGATTAGAAGACCAACCCTGCGCGACGAAACTGAAACTGTGGAGGAGGAGGAGGAGGATTGCCTGCGCGGTCCCAAATTGAAACAGCAGGAAGCCGTAGTACTACGTACATGTGACTTGCATGTGACATTACGAGTCCTAAAATGTATATTTTAGACTCGTTCTTACTCTCCGTTCTCCGCATACTGACATGTTTTTGGGTCGATGACGTTTGTGACTCGTGTGTATTCAATTCCCTTAAATGGGAATTATCGTGCGTTTTTTGTTCTTCTTATGGGTCTCTCGTCAGCCTTATTGTCTCAAATGATCTTCGAATTTACGTTTTTGTTATGACTTACTGTGTAAAAACTATTGCCTTTCATCTTTATGATGAGTTGGGGTCTGCGTTATTTCACCATACTTACTTATAGTCTTGCCTCTTTGTACTTTATTTTTTTCGATATTTTTGGTTGTCTCTTTCTCGAGTAGGAGCTCAGCGTTCATTACAGCTCTTTGCGGAACTTAGGGCGCGGCCCGTTTTTTATTAAAATTTGATGTTTTCACGAGATCGGCTGTTGTGAGCTTAATTCTGGCCCATTTCTCTTGAAAGTAGGACCGATCGATTCCCACTTCAATTCCGGAGGGCTTTGGACCCCACAATCGCGCGGATGCGTGGGAATTTCCTTTTTCGGCAAATCTCGAGGTGTCCACGCAGAACAGCTGTGGTATTAGCTACAATCATCCTATTAACCTGAATTTTGGATATGTTACACTCGGATGTATTTATGAGGGCTCCATGAGCTCAGATCAGCTTTCCCGGACACAGTCCACATTTAGTGTAGAGCAGGAAATTAATTGCAATTGGAGCCTTCACCAAATTTTAATCAGGAGGTATATACGCCATCCAAGGGTTTGGGGCTCTCGGGGACATATGTGAGTATATCATATCCGAAATCTAGGTCAATTGAATGAGTGTGGCTAATATTATGGCTGTTCTGCGTGGACACCTCGAGATTTGCTGAAAAAGGAAATTCCCACGCATTCGCATGATTGTGGGGTCCAGAGCCCTCCGGAATCGAAGTGGGAATCGATCGGTCCTATGTTCAAGAGGAACAGGCCATAATTGAGCTCACAACAGCCAATCTCGTGAAAACATCAAATTTTAATAAAAAACAGGCCGCGCCCTAAGTTCCGCAAAGAACTGTAATTTGTTACCTCTTTGTATATATTTGTACCTTGTTTGTCTCTTCTAGCCGCCGCTTTCTTTCTGCTTTGTCCGGTTGTTGCTTGCTCGGCTCTTTCTGGGACGGAGGGAGGACCTCGTGAAGCCGATGCCAGTGCCCTATTGCGTGTCCATGCCGCTGTTTTGACTCTCCGTAATAACTATATATAGTGCCCTCGCGCTGCGCGACTTAGTCCACCTTCGCGTTACCCTCGAGCCTCCTGCTCATGCGATAAACTGTGGCGCAAATAACGCGCAGCATCTCCTCCACGCAGATCGAGTGCGTCCTGTACACTGTGCGTTGTGAGCCGCATCTGGACGTCCTTTCGCGACGTGCGTTTCGCGGGCGCGCGGTCAGCCTGCTCGGCGTCCTCCAGCAGGAAAACCTTGCGAAGCACGTCTCGGGACTCCGTGTCTACGTACGTGCCTGTCGCGGTATTTTCTATACGCATTGTGCTTACGCTTATACGTAGTATGTGTGCGTACGGTGCATACCTCCTCCATGCGCTGTGTTATCCCCATTAACGACCAGACAGCTCTTCGAATTTTTTATTTTGTTTCTACACTGTTCTTCGGTATGCTCTATTATATCTGTTACTGCCATCCCAGATATCTTCCTCCGCCGAACCAAGTGCAGTCACTCACGCGCCATGGTATATCTCCTCCGTCCGGTGCTTGCTTCAAGCGGATGGGTTCTCCCGATTTGCTATTGAATCGGTACCATGCGTCCGGTATGTGTTGCTCGATGGCCTTGCTTTTCCGCTCTAACTGTGGTTTGAGCACCTCGTACAGTCTAGGGCGGCTATGGCGTCTATTCCGGCGTCTATCTACTTGGTTAGCGCTTATTCATGTGTCCAGATTGCGTGCGCTCACATTTTATCTGGTCGTCCGTCAGGTCCTTGGCTGACCAGTCGCTGTTTGACAGTTCCTTAGACAGCTCGTATCCCAGCACGTCTTCTACGCTGCTCTTAAGTGACAGGTTCCCGTATGCCGTTTTCGAGTATTTCTCCGCCAGTACCAGCTTCGCCATGAGACCCGCATCGGTGAGATTTCTCATGTCAATTCTCAGGTCGTCCCAGATAACGAGTATATCGTTTGACAGCCCCACGCCTATCTTGCGAATGTCCGGAGAAAGTAGTATCCTTCTAAGCTCCGCAGGAAATGCTTCGCCGTTTTTAGTGCGTTTCGTCTTCACTTCGAACGAGTCCTCACCTCGTATCTTCCACATATCTAGCACCCACATGTCGTTGCCTCTCGCTATCTGCAGCAGTCGTAGCCCGATATGATCCCAGGCGACTGGGAAGATTTGGAACAGACTGAGCTCCACTATTTGCCATCCCAGGAGAGCGGCCCTTCGAGCAGCAGTTCCTTTCCCGAATCCAGCCACTATACTTCTCTCCTCGCGTGTCGGACGGCGATCTGTGGACTCTGTGTCGAATCCTACGTCGCCATCTCGTATGTCTCGCAGAATGGTGTTCGCGTGCTGCTCGGTCTTGATCTTCACCGGTGCGTATTTGTCGCGGAATGTCTTGGCGCCGGTTAAGTAATTTATTGACTACTTTCGGTAGACTCCGCTCACCGGCAGTCCTGCTAGCATGTGTTCGTCCGCGTCTCGCCTTTTTTACCCCGCCTTCCGGGATCTCCATGCTGATTCCGCTCGTGCCCAGACTGTGTCATGCTCTGATCGTCCGTGTTGTCGCGCCGCTTCCGCATTGCGCCGTCTTCGCGCCGTAGGCCGCCCTCCATCGTACTGAGCACAGGCTTCAGTATATGCAGTCTGAATAAATCCGATATTCTGTTCAGCATGTTGCGTGGTTGGACGCGGCCGTGTATGTGGGCAAAAATTGGTACTGTGTGGAAAGGCAGCTGGTGCGCGCAAGGGGTGGCGAAAACCTTAATTCTGGACCTTGACTACCCACTGGTGGTAGTCAGTCAGGTATCCGGGGTCCTGGGAAATAGGTTTTTGACGCCTTTTTGACGAGGTTTTGGATATCTCCTCGGTTTGAACTGGTATGACTGGTTTTGAAGAGCGCATCTGGTATAGTTTTTCCCGCTGACTCCGAATATCACAAAAAAATGGTACCATGAAGTGGTTTTTGGTGAGTTTGAAGCAGGTCAAGATACGACCGGTATTTGCCGAGGCACGTGAATCAGCGTCAGCAGATATCAGCGACACTCAGAAAATTGAACTCACGACTACCACGAGAATTCTGTCGTGATTTAGCTGTCCAGGATCGTTTACCCAGGTGGTTTCTCCTCGTTCTGTTTTTTTTTTTACTAATTTTATTCCTCACTGCTCGTTGCAAAAATACCGCTAAGTTCATGTTGGGTTGGGGGTTCAGAGCTTGCCGGTTCAAAAAAAATGGGGACATATACACAGACATATCTCCCCACTCCATCTACATGAAAAACCTTTGTAGACTCTACGAATGGTGCTGAATTTGGGCCGCAGCACCTTCGGCATCAACTGTTTGCCGCTTTGGGCTCGCGGATCGTCGGACCGCGTGATTGCCGACTGGTGGTGGTCGTTCTGGTATTCGGGGTCCTGGCCAAGAGGTTTTCGGTAGTCGCGGTCCAAAGGTTTTGGCCCCGCCACCCCTTGGGTGCGCGCGTTTGATGTCTTGCCTAGCAGCTCCAGGTGTGCGATCTGATCCGACTTGAGTTACCGATCGTAGCTTTCTGATGTTTTCTTTCAGATCCTTTGGCTATATTCGATAATTCCTTTCGGATGTATAGCTCCCCTCCCATGTTTTTTGTTTTTCCGCTGATTTGATGATGTCCTTTCCGTTGGCGACGTGCTGATAAGAGCTGCGGCAATATCCGTGCGTTCTCCTTTTTCAATTCCTTTGCCATCTTTCGGATCTTAGGGACCGTCTTCGATTGCGTCCACCTTCGTCCCTGCCACTTGCGTCCGCTACTCTTGTTCTCTTTGTTCCCTGGTGCGATGGATATTTGTTTTACCGTGTGCTGTCTGGGTTATCTGACTCTTGTCGCAGTGTGTTTCCCCCCCCCCGCTAGCTCATGGACCCTGTTTTCCGCAAGCCTTCGTTTGATCGTCGTCTGGGACGAAAATTGTGGAATAAGTTGGTGGAAGACGCTATATGGTTTGACTCCACTCCTGTCCAGTCTGCTTCCGTCAGGGCTGCGATCGCGTCCGTGAGTCGTGAATGGCGGGTACGTCTTTTTCTTTGTTCTAATTATTGGGTATTTTTAACTGACTGGTGTGTTCGCTTGTCGATTCTTTCAGTCGCGCGTGTATTCTACTCAAATATTTTGGTCGACCATCTCCATCTGCAAAATGCTACCCATGGATCGCCTCGATTTCGTACTCCGCCATTGTCAAACCGCGCACCTTAACATCCGACTTTCCTTTCGCGAAGATCACCTCTTCCGCTCTCGCGACGCCGCCTCTCGGGAGATCGTGGAGCTGGTGGACAGCGTGTTTGCTCTGGTCGCGCTGACTTCGCACCGGTGGCGGACTTTCGAGGTCGTGACAGAAAACCCCCTCGTCTTCGTCCGCATTCAGCAGCATTGCGAGTCGCTTCGCGCCCAGGCTCTCGAGTCTGTTCGGCTTTCTTACCTGTACATGCCGGGGTACAGCGTGTATTCATCCGACGATCCGGTGTACGAATTGCTGTTGACTCCGTTGGTATGGTTCCGCAATCATCTCCCTCAACTTGCACATCTGGAGTCGTTTTGCGCGCCTCTTTTCTGGTCCCCACCCGCCTTCGCTTTTCGCCTGGTCGAACTGTATGTCGCCGACTACGCATGTCCTCTTCCTATGGATCCCTACGCTATGCAAGCGATCTTTGCACCAGCGGTGAGTTTGCGCGCGTTGCGCATTGGTGCAATGAAGGCGTACGATTGGCCTGTCAACATCTTCCTCGGCTCTAATTCGTTGCGAGCTCTCGACTTGCAATTTTCCGACAGTCCCTTCGCAGGGTCTTTGCTATCGGCCATTGTCGCTCCCAATGTTACCGAGCTCACCGTCCGCGACGTTGGGTCCCGTGGCCACAGTATTTTGCCTTCGGTGGCGATCCTGTCTCTGGGCAACCCGGCGGTTCGGCCCAACTGTCTCTCGATGATGAAATATCAGACTGGGAAACCGATGACGAGGATGAAGTAATTATCCGCAAACAGGATAAAATAGACAAATCAAAAAGACCTGTAAGGCATGCCTTTTTACCGAAGCATGATTTATTTTTGTCTCATTCTGTGATATGCGACTTCGAGAAAGTTAGTAAAATGATTACGAATTTCATCGGAGGCGCATTGCCTCGGTCTGACAAGGGCGATCGCGCTGCATACTGCATGACAATGCTGGTACTGTTCAAGCCATGGAGATCGCCTGCGGATTTGAAAGATGTGATATCCACTTGGGATCAGGCTTTCAAGGAACATGAATGGTCTGCGCGCCAGAAAGAACTGATGCAAAACTTTAATGTCAGATACGAGTGTAATGATGCGCGTGATGATCACTTTGCGCAGATGAGGAAGAAATTAGCTGAGGCGAAATCTTCTGGTAGGAGTATCTTCCCCGCCAGTTTTATGAGTTACAAAGACAAATTTGCTGATGACCTCAATGAGTGCGATTACGGTTCCGACGATGACCATATTGACGATGAAGGTGATGAGAGTGGCCCCATGGGTGATAAAACCCTGAAGTTATTGGCAGAGGGTAAAATGATGAAGGAAATAATGGAAGTGACTGGATGGCTAGAGACGTACACGGATAACGGTCCACCGATGGACCTCGACCGAATCTTACCTCCTTACAAACCTCGTGCAGAATGGGCCAGCATCATCAAGCATCGAAGAGCCGCGTTGACCGCTAATAAACTTTCGAACATGCCGCCAGAATCCGCAATAGAACGTAGAAAGAGGAAGGTCCGAGAAGGTATAACTATTCTGCCTCACTATTATTTCAACCACAGGTCAGGTGTGAGCGGTCAAGATAATGCTGACATTATTTCGAAGGTGGTGAAAGACTTCAAACTGAATACTGAGCAGACAACAGCGTTCCGTTTGGTTGCCGACCATGCCTCCGGATCCCCTTCGTTGCCACTGAGAATGTACATGGGAGGGATGGGGGGAACGGGTAAAAGTCAAGTGATTCACGCTATAATCAGCTTCTTCACGGAAAGGAAGGAGGAATACAGATTCATGGTCCTCGGTCCTACTGGATCAACAGCTGCCTTATTGAACGGTTCAACATACCATTCGGTTTTCAAGATCCCTAGAGAGTCGAAAAGCAAGAACCACGATGATGTAGATGGCATCAGAAATGACGCGAACGCTCTGGCGGCAATTAACGAACGATTGCAAGGCGTGGATTATATATTCCTCGACAAAATATCGATGGTCTCCTGCAATGATCTTCAGGCTTTAGCTACTCAAGCGGCAAAGGCAAGAAATGTGCACGACGATTCTTTGGATCACTCAGCATGGTTGTCGCGGGTGACTTCGCTCAGCTCCCTCCTATGTCCGGACCATCTTTGTACAGCGGGAAGGTGACTCTGCAAGTTAAGGATGCTATGGACCAGCGGAATCAGAATGCGGTACTTGGCCGCATTCTATGGCACCAGTTCAATACAGTAGTCATTCTGAGACAGAACATGCGCCAGAACGCGCGGACCCCAGAAGACGATAAGTTAAGAACGGCTCTGGAAAACATGCGTTACGGCGCTTGTACCCCTGCAGATATCGAGTTTCTACAGTCCCGCGTTGCCGGGTTTCGTCCTGAAAACCCGAAACTGGGAAGCAAGGAGTTCAGAAACGTATCCATTATAACTGCAAGAAACAGTCAAAAGGATGTCTTGAACCAACTAGGAGCCCGACGTTTCGCAGCAGATACCAAGCAGGAACTCATTCACTTTTATTCTACGGACAGGATTAGTTCGCGTTCCGTGGACAGGAGCAAATGGAAAAACTGCGAGCAGTCCGAGATCAAAAAAAATGACGAAGGGGCTGCAGAAACAATTATGGGAGGCTCCGCCGTGTACGACTAATGAATTCATACCTGGAAAATTATCGCTGTGTTGGGATGCCAGTGATGCTGCGAGCTAACGACGCTACAGAAATGTGTATAACAAAGGGACAAGAGGGTGCCGTAGTAGGATGGGACGAAAGTGTGGGGCCCATGGGCCAGAAAGTTCTTGATACATTGTTCGTTAAGTTGATCAAACCTCCGAAAAATGTCCAAATCGACGACTTACCACCCAATGTAGTGCCCTTGGTGAGAACTGTAACTCACATAACAGTGCTAATGGAAGATGATACCTCTGAGGGAGCAGACAGTGGCGTTAATTAATTTTGGAATGACGGATTATATGTAAGGAACCGTTTACCTTACTTTAGTCATACTCTTTACCTACAAGTCATGTGCTCATGTATGATGTAATCATCTTATCTTTACTCCAAAACCCCGTCGCCTCAGAGCCCAAACTAGCCTTACCTCGTCGAGTTACTCCGAGTAGAGGCCTGCGGGCATAAGGCGACACTTATCAAACACTACACTCCAATTGCCTTTACGCTCTAGCCTAACTTTGGCCTTACCTTGTCGATACACTCCGAGAAGAGGCCTGCAGGCATTAGGCGACATTTACTTGCTCTTACTCTCTTACGCACTACTCTGACGTTCTCTGCTCCATCGGAATATCTCCTTTCAAGAGATTAGACCGTTGGATTAGGGTCGTTACCACAATATTCAGCATATCTCCCCGCCAGGGCACGCGTATGACGGTTACCCTTCTGTGAGCTATAAAGAAGCCTCACATTATACCTCGCAGGGCAAATCAAGACCTATCAATGTCGCCGAGCTCGCAAATTGCAAATCTCATATGTCCTACTACGTGGCGCTTTCTAGGGGAACATCCGCCAAAGGAACTGTCATTGTACAGAGTGTAAATGCAGCGAAGATAACAGGGGGGATATCAGGTCACTTGCGACAGGAACTGAGAGAACTGGAAGTTTTAGATGAAATAACCCGACTGCGATGCGCCGGACTCCTACCTCCTTCTGTCACGGGCCTGTACAGGCGACGCCTGATTTGATCCTATTATGCTTGGAAAAGCAATCACGGAGACCCTGCGCATTTTCATCCAGCGATGAGGTGGGATCCCTCTTTGGGGCCGAGAGTTCCGGAGCCTGTGGTATACCGCGACTGGCGGCCTTCCGTACCAGGGACTAAAAAACGGAAAACAACCGATTCAGACCCTCGGAATGTAACGGATGAGCCGAATGCTAAACGTAAGAAAATTGGTGGGCCACAGGTACCTGAGGGAGGGAATGAACGACGGGATGGCAGCCTTTCGCCCGTTGGTTTGGTGTGGGACAACCGAGATCATAGTTGCGCTTATGACGCCACCCTCACGATATTGAACAACTTATGGGCCGAAGATACCCATATGTGGACTACACGCTACAGCCGACTCAATGATATGATGGCGCGTTACGCATTGAACTTGAATTCTGTAGCGCGGAATATTTCAACTCTAGAGCAAGCAAGAGATGGTATCAGAAGAATAATGCATGAATCAAACGCCACGAACTTTCCTTACGGGCCAAATACTACTTCTATAGACAGAGTAGCATCTGCATTATTCCCCGAAAGAACTTATGGGACCGGTAAACAGAGTTGTCCCAAATGCGGATTCAATGATCCAGTCGAATATAAAATGTTCGAGGCGTGGATGACAGCTAGCTTGAGCCCGTCAGCTGGACGACAAGAACCCCGTGCCTATAAGTAATTGGATGGCAAAGTACCTGACAAGAGGCCGGAGCAGCTGCCCATCCTGTCGAAGTCGGAGAATTAGATCTAAAATGGTAATGCTCCCTCGATTGAATACCGTACCACCCATCCTGCTCATAGACATCAACAACGACAGACTGAAGTGCGATAAGGAACTAGGTTTCAACTGCGACAATTCTTTGGTCAAGCTGCGCCTGAGAGGCATCATATATGGCGGACAAAGTCACTTCACCTGCAGATTTATCGACAAAGATTCAAACGTGTGGTTTCAGGATGGCATATCCACCGGAAGAAGATGTGTTAGGGAAACGAACCTGACGGACGTCGAAGACATGACTGTGCTTCAAAAATGTGGCCGAAAAAAGGCAGTAGCAGTCATATACGCACGACCTGACTGAAAAGGACACGTGGGAATAAAATACCATGCTCTTGATATCAAGGTAAAATGCAAACCCGTCCCGGACTCGTTATGCCATGCGCATGCAATGGCCCCTAAAGCACAAGTATAGACTCTCTATACTACAAATTTAGCAGAAGCTCATACTTCGCATATTTGCACATTGGCTACGAGCTGGGAATAAAATGAAATGACGGTGTGCCAGGCTACACCATCCCGGGTCAAACCGGAACCCGGAGGCTCCAGGTTACCTCACTTGTTGAGGTCCCCCACCGTCAAAATTATACCTCCGAAACCTGCCAGAAACAAAGAGATCCAAACACTCCAGCGACCATGCAGGGCAAAAATGCGCCTCAGCTAGGAACAAATAGATACAAATTTTCTTTCTCACTGACCGTGACAACCACCACCAAATTGCCTCAAATTGCCCATATCCACAAGCCTTCATGCTTCAAGTCTCTTGCGCACCAGGCAAAACTCTTCTGAGACTTGCCGAGTCCTCTTTCATTAAAAAAGGACATATTCTGCCTGTTTATAAGTACGCAGCACGCGCGCTCCTCCAGGGTGCTGTCCGGCGCGTCGAGAAGCGGGAGAAATGACGCCTGTAGCTCAACTCACTCACACACGTTCAGGTCAATTATGGCCGTGCATCGGCACGCCGCGCTCTGCCTGTATTTAATAATTATACATCTAGAATTCATTCTTGATTCATTCCTTAGAACAATCCTCCACTAAATTGGAATCTATTCTGTGACAACTGATGAATATAGACATTTTCGGAGATCCATACCTATGTCCAAGTGAGGTCTTAGGCGGCGCAGCCGACACCTGGTCTGCCCAGAGGGCGTTAATATAATTACCAGATCGGGATGCCACGTTGCGGCGGAAAGTCAGGAGTGGGCACCGATCGGTACTTATTGGCATTGCTTGTCTCCGGCGCGGCCCGGGCCGGCTTGTCGGCACGATGGATTCCTTCCACGATGATCACCCCCCAACTCATTGCTTTTTAGTTTTATTGTCACTGCAGTGGTGAATCGTATCCAAGTAGAGGGCATCCACAGTTCAAGGGCAGAATCCGCGCAACTGATGTTCTTTAGGCTGTGTGAATCCGAGTATCAGCTCGTAACCACTACAGTGCGGCATCGATTCAAGTTCGCAGATCCGCAGCTGCCTGCTGTGCTTGTGCTTTGAACATCTGTTTTCTTCATGAGAACGTTCTACGTTTGTGCTCGTCCCGACTTAATCATGACTGCGGAGGTCCGCACTTCTCGGTGGAGTCTTTTTGGCCTCCTTCAACCGAAGCCTATTCCTTGCCTCAGAAAAGGTGGGGGGTTCGCAGAACAACTCATCGAGCCTGGGATTGGTAAACGAGTAATTTCTGAACCCGCGCAGCGAACGGCGTCTTTCTCGACTTTCGCAAGCACCCTTCGGACTAATCGGGAAATCGCCTACTTCCGACGAAGTCGCGAACTCGTGATGATCGCAGTCGCAGTGCAGCTGACACAGCCAGAGCCCGAGTCAGAAACGTTGTTGGCTGACTGAGACAAGGCTACCTGGCGCGCGAATAGCACATAAGCTAGACTTTTATTGCGACATGTCAGTGTCCGAGTCACTTCCCCACATCGAACTAAATGGCGACCTCAGTTCTCCCGCCATATTCACCTTCACCCCAGCAGTGCCCTCGTACTCCTCGGAGCCAGCCCAAGACGAACAGCGGATTTGAGCTTTCTCCGCGTACCCGGCTGCACCCCACGGGGAACCACATCACAAAATGCGGACGGGATGCAGTGGTCCTGACCGAACAGGACACCAGTGCAGAGTCCCCCACATACGGCCGCCACGCGTCGATCAACGGGTTCGTCACCCTCGACGATCGTGAGACGGTCTCCGAAATCGTGTTGAAGGTGAGCCTTGTGCAGCGTGTACTACCAAATGAGCTAACGCCGGCCCTAGGTCAAAGGGAAAATGGACATCATGATTTCGGAGGGTGGTTCGCGCACTGCGAGGGTCGTGAACGACAGCTACACCCTGTGGTCGTCCCAAAAGTCCCACACTTCGGCCTGCCCAAGCGCTGTCCCATTTTCAGTGGCCCTCCCTTCAAAATTCCAAGACGTTGATGGCATCTCCTGTCCGCTGCCGCCGTCGTACAAGGTCCCGCACATCACTGTCCCGGGACTCTTCTTCAAAAGCTCTTACTCCCTTTCCGTTACCATCACGCGCATCCGGAGTCGCAAATTTCAATTCTTGAGCAAACACCAAACGTGCGTGATCTTTTTTCTCTGCTCTTTGCCTACGTCTAATGAGCTCATTACAGGATATCCGTGCGATTCATCTACAGCCCGCGAATGCGGCCATGGCGGCCCATTCAGTCTCCCTCCGATTTCCTCTCTGACATTAAAACAATGCCCGAGGAGTGGAGGCAGGTCGTCTCGAAAATGCAGCCTCGGCAGAACTCCGCGGCTCAGCCCGTAGCTACGTAGACATGCATGTACGTCGTCGCTCTCGATGTGTACGCATGCGCTGACCCATTTCCTCAGCTGTTCCTCCCCAGCGTCGAGATCTTCGGGCTCGAGGACACGATCCCCTTCCACGTCCAGCTCACCGGGCCCCTGGGCTCGCTCCGGAATTTCTCCCCGAGGCCGGGGACGCCGCGTCGCCCCGGAACTCGACCATCGTCGGCAGCCTGGTCCGCCAGATCATCGTCGAGCTTAACGGGCGGCGCGCGGTGCGCAACATGGTCATCGGCCACGCGAAGCTCGCCTCACGCCCACCGGGCGCCGTGACAGACGCGCGCGAGGCCTCCCTCGACTGGGACGGCGAGCTGCGCTGCAAGGCGGACACCACCGTCGGGATGTTTGACACAGGGTGCTTCCGGATTCAGGTGAGAGTTGCTGGCGCTCTGTCTGAACATGCGCGCTGACATGAACAACAGGACTTCATGCTGGTTGAGATCCGGTCACCCAACGCCCAGACGTCGCAGTTTCCAACCCTGCGGGTTTCGCATCCAATCAAGCTTGTCACGGACTCGTGGCTCGATACCTCCGCTTCGCGAGAGGGTCCCTGGTAGAGTGCGCCCCGTTCGTTTAATTCGACAAGGGGTGCAGGAAGATGAAGACCAAAAATATCACATCGGAATCGATATATGTATTCAAGGCGCGCTCAAGCCTTAATTTTGACCTACGAAAAATTATGAGAGTAATGGTCCAAAAAGCTTATGGGTGTACATCTAGTGTAGGCGATGGAAGTAATGTACATACAATCACGACAATCACGACAACCATTTTTACGAGCCTCGGCGAAAAGAGTGCTACACAGGCTCTGGATCTCTAAATTTGCGAGGATTCTAGGATTAATGCCGGTATAACATTAATTCACAACAGGAAGATTACGAGGCCTCGCGCCAATATAGCAATGCACTCGCCATGAAAATGGAAATTTCGGAGAAGGCAGAATCGCGGCCACGTGATCTCGCCTTTTATTCGTGACAATCCGCCACATCTTCATTTCCTCTACATCCGCGGCGCATATCGCAAAACGCTGAGGGGAAAACTTTTGAAAAATGTCTAAGAATCCGCAAACCCTCGCACATCGACGCGCCATCGAGGACGTACTGGCCTGCAGTCCACGATTCTCCCGGACTTTCCCGTATCGCCTTCATATCTCCGACTCGCCTGGGGGCAGGTTTCGTCCAATGATGAACAGGAGATGAAAGGTACTCCATTGTTAGAGCGATTATTGAGGGCGATGCTTGGGGACCACCTTCCCGTTTTGTTCTCTGACCAGACTCCTGGGATCTCCACGGTGCGTGAGATTCGTTTGGTTGGATTCCTGAGACGAGCTCATGGGAAATTTAGACCGTCCGAGACGTTCTGATTTCGGACCGTGTCAGCTTCGCCGTCGCTAGCTACTTCGGATGGCAGTGTCCAAGCCCCGGCATTCCTAAAGAACAGGTGCTGTGGCTCATGGTCCATTATTGTTGAAAAAATGAGGCGAGCTCTTTGCCGTAGGCAGACAGGTACAACTCGGGCCACACAATCGACGCGCGCGTGGATCACGAGCCACCGGTTTGAGCCGGCCAAAAGGTTCGGAACCGATGCGGAAGCTGCTAGAGAGATGGGGAGGGCGGATACCAACCGGGAACATGGGCGGACGCCTTGAGGGAGTGTAGAA